>JAVCKT010019558.1:9623-20886 GCA_032273925.1 Rhynchotus rufescens | reverse complement strand
TCCTGAACTACTATATTACTTCCCTCTTGCATACCTTTTTTTTTCTCTTTCTTTCCATTATTCTGTCCACCACAAGATTTAGAATGAGAAGAAAAGGGAATTTCCTTTTAGCTACTCACCCTGGAAAGTCAGCTACAGTATTATGATGTGGACTTAAATCAATTCCGAGAGAAAGTAGCCATAATGAGAAAGGCCATTTCTGCGTCTGTTACTCTGGTTTGTTCGGGATTTTCTTCTCAGGGAAAGAGGTCATAGGCACCAGTGCTTCTTCAGTTGCAGCCCTGACTCCTGTAATGTATACTTGATTTACAGTGACAGGTGATTTACAGAATACAGTAGACCTCATTTCAACCCAGAAATTTTCCTTCATGTAGTTAGACCACTGCTATAAAGGAAGCAAGTGCATTACAGACAAGAACTTTCAAGAACTGTAATGCCAACTTTGTGAAGGACTTGGCATTCTAGGAATCTAGGGTAATCATAAAAATTTTGGTATACACAGTCAATACACACCTGAATTTCTGAGGTGTCAGTGCACATAATGATCTCCAAGATGATCCTTCATATCTGTTTGCAAATAACCATTTGCAGCAATTCTTTATATTACTGCTCTGAGAGGAGCAGCAGGGTAAAAAGCATGGACAGTGCACATATATCTGCACAGTTCTGGGGAGCAGGCTAAAGAAACTCAGTGAAAACAGCTCAGAAAATTCCAGAAGTAGAAATGTTCAAGGGCTATGTCAGTAACTGTTAAAAATATTTTTACTGAAAATAAGCAGGCTTGCTGATTCTCTGTTCAATTGGCTTCAAATGTGGAGCCAATCAGAAGTCCAAGGAGAAGGGCTATAAATTCATACAAGAATTAAAAACAGCTCTTTGGCCTACATGGAGAATTGAATCAAGACCAAGACATGAGTCTGCTGTGAATACCTGTGCCCCCTTGGATACGTCTTAACGTTTAGTCTTCGTCCAGAAACTGAGAAGACTAGTCAACTATTTACTCTGAAGCTGGAATGCCGCTAACTTATAAATAACTCCAGACTTTTGTTTGCCAACAAGACTCTGAAATGGTGCCATCCATGGCAGCTCTGTAAAACCCTGGTGACACACATATGTATATATTGGAGCTCTGCTAGAGAAATTGAGAAGCTGTCTGAAAGAAAATCACAGGGGGAACTCCTTACATTCAAGTTTTAAAACAAAAATGTTATTAACACTTTCAGTTTATTTATGTACATAACGATCAGCAAAAAAGTAGGAAGTCTATCTACAGAATATTTATGTTTGCTACTTTTTCTCCACAATATAAGTATTACAAACACTGTTTGTGTACGTTAAAAAATAATTTGCTTTGATGCTATTGCAAGAACATTAACAGCATGTATAACTGAATCGGCAACTCTGAGAGTTAACTTTGATAATGTTCCTGGAAATATCCTGAACACAGAGTACTTGGTCGCATTTTTCAATGAAGTGTTGAGGTATAAAAGAAGTCAACATCGCTAACTATTGCACGAACAGAAGAGCAAAAAAGTTTGGAGCAGAGTATGGCATACATAGGAATAAATGTCTGTTAGTGCAGCAAAAATCCATCTAGCTTAGGTGCTTATTAGGATGTGTGACCAAATATCTAATAATTGCACAGAATTAAAAATAAAAAAGATGTAAATAAGAGATTATTTTCTCTTCCTCTGCTGTACATTTTTATATCTATTGACAATGGAAAAAGGAAAGGACAATGGAAAGGGGAGTGGAGTAGAGTGGATTCTCTGGTTTTTGGACACAGAAACAGAGATCTGTACAATCAGGGATAGAAGAGATTCTCCATAAATAGTAAGGCTAATCAATCTAATAAAAATAGCCAATGTTCATTCAGTGTCCTAGGGAAAAAGAAATGGATTGATAGCAGCAACAATAGCAGTAGAAAAGAAAAACATAATCTCATGTATTTTTGACATTCTTCTTTTTTTAGACTATTGAAGAGACTACTGCTTATTTTATGACAAACTTGCTTCACAAACAAAAAAAAAAAAAAAAAGGAAGAAAACAGGGAAAAGGAGAAAAGGAGGCAGTTTCTGTGAGACTCTCAGAGATTAAAACATCAGTGAAAATCAGTGCTTCCCATTTGTTTTGTCATATTGCAGTTCAGGAGGGAAGAAAAGAAGTGCCAAATCTGATGTGAGCAGCCACCCACATGGCAAAGGAGAAGCAGAATCCCCCAAATCCTTTCAAATAGCCAACAAAGTGCTATTTTTAGCATGAAGGTGAAGGGTGCAATCCAACAGAAGAGTGCACTTCTCCACGACACACAACACTGCTAACAATGCTGTCACCTCTACCCCTCCCACAGCCACCAATGTCACCATTTGCAGCTCCAGTGCCAGCATCTTCAGTGCCTCAGTCATCCACAATACTGCCCCCTCCATCATCAGAACCAATGAATTTCTCACTATTACTGCTCCCGATACAAGTCTAGCCAGCAGCCCTTTTAAACACCTTTGAGCCTCTCCTTCTCTCTCACACACACATTGAAACATTTCAGCTGACAGTCTATTTTTTAAACACTCAAGTGCTGGCTTTTAAAGCATTTGATGTCTCTAGCATTTCAGCCCCTTCCTTCACACCTTCTGCTCACAGGGCCAAGTGACATGTGAGGAATTTCTTTTGGTTTCCAAAAAAAATATCCTTTGTTTTCTTTTTGCAAGAATTCACCTCAGGTCCATGTTTAGCTGAAGCACAATGAAAGAAAAATAAACTTTATACGACATTATCGGAAAATATCAACATAGTGCATGCAGTGAATTACTGAAAGACAACGAATTTATCAGTATTAAAAGCATCTTTAATTTGTTAAAACTGGAAATTTGCCAGAAAGGCTTGCTTGTTAATTTAAACATGGAACACAATCCTTAAATTGCTGTTTGTGAGACTTCTACAAACATCAGAGATGTTTTTCCTCTTACTTATCTGCACATGTTTTTTAAGTCAGAGAATCATTAAACAAATTAATTATTACTATTGGGCTTAAAATTAGGTACATTGCCCTTCTTTATGAATATTAAACCTGCTGTACAGCTTTTTAGCAGGATCTATGAAACTGTAAAATAGCAGAGTGAATCATTGAGGCTAAAATGAAAGGGAAAAAATATATATATACATTTGTTTCAGCAGCTGCTTACATAGAGTAGGCATTTCTTTCCTGTTTGTAAAAGCTGATCACCAACACAAGTACCTCAATCCATGAACATATTTAGAATGAATTATGCATTTCTGTAATGGGCACAAGAACTAGGAAAACAAGGTGCCATCATTAATTTGGAACACAGTGAGAGCAGGGAAAGTAAACTGTCCTAGTAACCTCAATATCCCTGCAAATCCAGTATTAGATGTCAAAATCTACAAGATAGCTCACCTTTGACTGTAGGATCGGGTAGACATGTGTCTCCTTTCTGCTTTCTGTGCACAGTAGATTTTTCTTTGGTATTAATAGGACTTTTGCAAAATGATGAGAATAGGGTTTTTTTTAAGTTGAAAGTTTTTTATTTGTTCACTACTTTGTTGAAGTCTATATTGTTTTGTGAGAAAATACGCTTTCTTTTAGAACTTCTCCTCTAAGCTGAATCCTGCTATTAAATCCAAGTGTCATTACTAGGAGCATTTGAGTTCCTATTTCAGGCTCTCTGTAGACTGAGGACAACCCTTACTCAAATCATTTTTAGAAGAATTTGGAGATGGGTTTTAAATCTACAATGAAGATACTTGAATAATCTTCAAGGAAAAAAATAATCAAAAGTGCTCAAAAGTATGGTGATATGAGACATCTACAAAAGAGCAGCTTGTCACAGATTTGACACTCTCATGCTTTTAAAATCAGGCTATTTTAAGAAATTTCAATATGGGCCACAGAAATAATTAATAGTTTCCAAATGTCTTTGACATTGAATTGAATAAATCATTCAGACTTTTAATATATGAAATAGGCCAAGAATCTGACCCTACCTATTTAAGTAGAAATGAACTGCAAAGGAAGGAGGAGGCAAAATATCATCCATCTTCCTCTAGCCTTCATTAGACTCCGTAGTTGCCATCAACATAGAAAGTACAAATTCTTACTTCTGCAAAGGCTGATTATGTTCCTGTCCACTAAAACCACACTTAGAATCATATACTTGTAGCCACTTAGAAATACAGAATTTTGTGAACTACTTCTAGAACTTTTATTTTTTACTTTTTATTTGTATTTAATTCATTCATCTGAGTTGGTCCATCCTATTATTTTTAAACTAGGCTACTTTTCCCATTTGTTTTACTTTGATAGAAATAACCCATTTGTTTTACTTTGATAGAAATAATAATTGAAATGTCAATATATGACAGGAAAAAATACATTAAAAAAAAGTTAAAAACATATAGTCTCATAGGCTTGGCTATGGAAGGGCAACATAGGAATAAAAATCAGTCTACTGGAAGAGCATAGGAAAAATGAAAAAATGGGGAGAATGAGTGCTTACAAATTTCTAAAGCAATTTAGTCTGACAGTTCAACACAAGCAAAAATAAAATTTTGATGTATAATTTTTATGAATCATAGTTAATGCCTTCATTTTACAGAAACAAGTTTATAACTCATTTAGAACTTAATATTCTAAGTTATTCACAGCCATTGCTTATTATGAAAGAATACAGCTCCAGAGCAGTAATATTACTCACGAAACAGTGCTCACAATCTGCAGTGTTTCAGATGCACTGATCTGTTTCAGATGCAGTGACCTGTTGTTCCTAGTAAATACTGAAAGGATGGAAGAATAATGAGCAAAACAGCATTGCAAGACTAACAATCCTTTTGCAACATGACTGTGAAATCAGATCCCTATGAAAATATTTATATTGCATATACAGAATGCGTAGAAGAGATTGTTTCCCACTGATTCATGGATCCTTAAAATAAACTGCATTTTCAGATTGAGTGGGGAAACCAAACACTCCTGAAACCGTTGTTTTCACAGAATCGCAGAATGGTTAAGATTGGTAAGGACCTCTAGAGATCATCTAATCCAATCCCCATGCTCAAGTAGGGACACCTAGAGCATGTGGCACAGAGTAGCATCCAGGCGACTCTTGAAGATCTCCAGAGGAGACTCCACAGCCTCTCTGGGCAGCTTGTTCCAGGCCTCTGTTACCCTCACAGGAAAGAAGTTCTTCCTCACACAGAGGTAGAACTTCCTGTGTTTCAATTTGTATCTGTTACCCCTTGTCCTATCGCTGGCCACCACTGAGAAGAGGTTGGCCCTGTTCTCCCTCTATTCTCCCCTCAGGTACTTATACATATGGATCAGATCTCTTCTAAGTCTTCTCTAGGCTAATCAAGCCTAATCTTTCCTCATGTGATAGATGCTCCAGGCCTTTAATCACCTTTGTCACTCTACCCTATGTAGTAGTTCCATATCCCTCTTATACTGGGGAGCCCAGAACTGCACACAATACTCCAGGTGCGGCCTCATCAGAGCAGAGTAGAGGGGTAGGATCCCTTCCCTCAACCTGTTGGTGACAATCCTCCTAACACAGGCCAGGATCCCACTGGCCTTCTTGGCCATGAGGGCACACTGCTGAGTCATGGTTAACTTCTTTTCAGCCAGGATTCCCAGATCCCTCTTCACGGAGCTGCTTTCCAGCACGTCAAACCCTAATCTGTACTGATGTCTGGGGTTATTCCTTCCCATATGCAGGACCCTGCACTTTTCTTTGTTGAACCTCATGAGGTTCCTCTCTGCTCTACTCTTCAACCTGTCCAGGTCCCTCCAAATGGCAGCACAGACCTCTGGAGTGTCAGTCATTCGATCCAGAGTAGTATTGTCCAAAAACTTGCTGAGGGTACTCTCTGTGTTCTCACCCAAGTCATTGATGAACAAGTTGAATAGTACTGGGCCCGGTACTGACCCCTGGAGGACATCAGTGGGCACAGGCCTCCAACTGGACTTCATTTATCACCACCTTCTGAGCTCTGCCATCCAGACAGTTCTCAGTCCTCCTCACTGTCCACTCATCTAATCTACACCTCTTGAGCATGAGGATGTTATGAGAGATGATGACAAAAGCTTGCTGAAGTAGAAGTAGACAACGTCCACGAATTTCCCTTCGTCCATCCAGCCAGTCATCCCATTATAGAAGGCTATCAGATTGGCCTTCTTTCCCTTGGTGAATCCATGCAGCCTATGATAACTAAGGTAAAAACACTTGCCTACACAACCTAGCACAGCACACCTGATGTCTGTGTCATTGCCTCATTGGGCTGTATTCCTCAAATATTTTGGGTTTTCCCCTCATTTGTTTGGTCTGATGTTCTTCACACTCAGAAGGAAGTCATGCAAATATCATATATGTTTGGCCCTCATGTGAAGGACCAGTACCCCTATTCCTTAAAGAGTAAAGGCATGGAAAAGCATTCTCCATCTTCAGGTACCCTCACAGCAGAATAAGGTATGACCAAAGGACATAATTTGGACCTTTCTGTGTGTATCCTTGAAAGCTAGGTGTGTCAGCTAAACTCACTCCTGAACCAAGTTATTACTTTAACTCAAATCTCACTTTCTGCTCTTCCCTATTTGACTTGCATCTTGACAGGAAGTCAAAGAGATCGGTTAACATTTGGTAATCGCTTGAGCTAGTTGTTTTCCAGTAAGACTGTTGCTGAAGTGAGAGAAAAAGAAACAATATTCCAAAAATAGAACAGTGGTGTCAATGGACCGTTCCCTGTGTCTTTTCCATTGTAATCACAGTCAAGCCAATTTATTTTGTTTTGCCTAAAGGCACCATAATGTTACAAGAGAGTTCCTTCTGTGCTTTCCCCAGGACAGCGTGACTAATTTCCCTCTTACTCATTCCCTCTTCGCTGCACACACAGTTTTTTTGACAAGCTGTCCTAAATGGCCTTCTATTTTGGCCCAACTGGGTTCTGAGTTTAGTTTCCAGCCCTGTGCTAGAGACTGCTGGCCCTTTAACCTACACATCCGTGTCATTCTCATAATCCCTCACAGAAACTACTTTTTAACTTTATATCCCACATATCATGTGTAGCTTGTTTTGCATCCTCTAATGAGCGTAAGGACCCACGCTTGCAAAAGACAAAATCTAGTCTAAATGTGATTCTTGTATGTCAATTAAACTCTTTCTTGAATACTAAATTTTACCCAAACTAATTACTTTACAGGAATGGGGTATTAAGTTTAAAACGAATATCTACCCAATATAACTAACACCATTCTACATTCCTCTAAGGGAGGTGATTCACCTTCATAACTCTTTATGCTATGGGTGTTCATTTACCATTCTGACATAATCTAGTGCCTCACTGCATGATGCTGATGATGTTTTTGTCAATGTGAAGAATGCAGTACAATTGTAGCAGAAATTGTCTAAGAAACTCAGACCTTAATATGTACCATCTGTTTAACAAAAAAGCTCAATGTGGTAATGCATTTGCAATACCAGAAGCAATATCTCTAAGACATGAAATGAACATATGCTGTCTAAGAGCCTTCAGGCTGACATTGAAAAAGAGAAAAGATAGTACTTCAAGGCAAATATTGTCCCAATAGAAAGACTGCCAGAACCAATATGGCTCAGTCTATTGACAAGTCTCTGGTGAACAACATCATATAAAGACATGCACATTGTTATGGGTTGTACAGCTCTATGCCCCATTTTTTCTGCTTGGAAAAAAAAAGTAGAGAACACCTTCACTGTCACAGTGGCTCTCCTCCTCTTTCAGATCAACAGATGTTGTCAGATAAAGACATCCTGTCCATTATCCTTTGATTAACTTTTTTCTTTTTTTTTTTTAAGGGCAATGAAATTCACATAGCTTCTTGTAAGTTAGTTAAGCAGCCTGCATGGAAGAAAAGTCCTGTTTTCAAGATTGCTTATTTTCTGCTGCTGTTTGTTTGTTTGTTTGTTTCATTCCTAGCATGAACATATTTTATGCATGAAGATAACTGTGATATTGAAGCTAAACTGATGTTGAAAGTAGAATAGCTAGTAATTATTTTTATATATACCAGAAAATAGAGTAAGTTTACTTTAAAGACTCTTATTCTTAAATGAAAAAATCTGAGTTATTGTCAGAGACAGTTTATACCAACATAATCTAAAATTTATACTGTTTTCAGAGAAAATATAAATAAAAAATGCTATGTTACAATAGAAGAAATAGCTATCTTAATGTGAAATTTCCATTGTCTTACATTGAAGCACCAATTTTGACATGTACCTTGCTCTGATTTTTGGTAAATCAGAATAATTCTTTGCATAATATCTCTCATAAAATAAAAAATTCTTCTGTTAGATATTTAGAGGAATTGGATAAGGTATTCATTAAATATTTTATACACAAAGCTTTTGTTTTTCTTTAACTAATAGAGAAGGAACTGTTATACACTATATGTGAATTTGCTATTGTTCAGAAAAAACAACAATAACTTAAAACATCTGGAGGAATCTAGTCCATTTATTCTGAAGTTGTTGGCAAGGTTTTTCTACCAGTAGTCAAAATAAGCATTTTGTTTCAGGAATACTCCTCTTATTGTTGTTTGTTCTGTTTTTCTGGTTAGAATATTCAAGGTCACTTAGAGATAGAACTTGGTATGTCTGAGGGAATTTATAGCTTATGTAAAAGACTTGATTAAACTATCAGATTTTAGATTCTACTCGTGTAAACTTCCTCTGATGCTATTAAAGCTGTACCACCTGAAAACTAAAGTAATAGATTGATGATTTGATGCCAGTGTTTGCAGACCTAGAATGTACATTATGGAACTTGATGGCTTCACACTTAACATGGTTGAACCTTATTAAGTTCTCATAGTCAGATGGGAAATCCACAGTATTTCTCCTGTGGCTTTTATTAGTTCCACAGGAGGGAGTCTTTCTTCTATGAATTATAGATGTTACAAACACTCTAAAGGAGCTTATAAACAGTGTTTGGGGAATCTGTCCTCCTTTAGATCTTAGAAACTCTGCAGGAGGTAGCTCTTCCATTGCAGCTCTCAGTGACACAGGCTATTTTAAGTACAATATAATTCTAATTAACTGCACCATCAATTATGTCAAACAAGAGCACAATCACTGACCTTTCATTAAAGGAAAAGCCATCAAAGCAAGAGTTTTTAAAGTATGTAAAGGATGAAGTCCAAAGAAGGAGTTAATTTTGCTGTCTCCAAAGATGAGGATGGATGCAGACTTGGCAATACTGGGGGCACCCAGTAGCTGCTTGGTTTTTTCTTGTCATTTGTTCAGTTTGTCCTCTGTAATCGGAGGTACTGATAGCGAAACATAGCATACTCATGACCCTACCACTTTCTCTTCTCTCCTTCCTTCCAGTAAGTCTGCATGCAAGCTTTGTTTATCCACAAGATGAAGAAATTTTTAAAACCAACATAGTCATTTCTTCTTATAAAGTCTTTTCCATAATATGAGAAATTGGCTAGTTTCAGCTAAAAATGATTTTAAATATGAAATTTTTGTCTAACAGCTGCTAAGCAAGCTAACCAAAAGAAAAATAAAACAACAAAAAATATGAGATGTTCTAAGGGAAAATATGAGGAAAATGCTGTTACTGTATCTTTTGACAGCATAAATCAATAATATAATTATTGCTCATATAATGTATCTATGAAAAACTGCAAATAGGCAAATGAAATGTTGAGTATTAAAGACTGTAAATGGAATTAAATACATTTATGGGAGTTTCAAAGACAATTTCAGGATTTGTAAAGCTTGACATGCTTTAAGACACTAAAACTGTAATAGAGGTTTCAATGTTTGGGATTATTTGGGATTACTACATTTGGGATTACTACTATATTTGGGATTACTACATTTTTCAGTGACTTGATAACATTATTTAAATTAACAGACAACTATTTTGAACTGCTGTTTTATCTTAACTAAACTTTTTGTCTGGGATTATTTCAAAATCAATGGGAAATAAATTACAACCACCACCAAAAACAGCTGAATGGATTGTGTCAAAAAACACATGGTAAATGAATTTCCAATAAGTCCTGCCATTAATGCCTATAGTATGGAAAACAAAGAGATGATATATAATGTTTCTATCGATCCTCCCCAACTGCTGCCTAAAACATAATAAAAGAATTAATGTAAAGACTTTTAGAAATAGAACTTTAAGAGCAAATGTTTCTTCCATCTAAGATTTTAACTGATGCCTAGGCATGCCATTAGGCATCAAGGAAACATACCACTTAACAGGTCTAGTGTCAATGAGATTAATCCAAGCAACTGCAACCATAGAAGGTTAATAATTTCAATTAAAAATCAATCTTCTTATGAAAACAGTAAAATTAATCTAGAAGGTCTGTTTGCTATGCCTAGCCAACTTGAACTTGATCTGAAGAACCCTCCAGCCCTCTTGTCCCATAACCTGAAAAGGAACACTGTTGGCAAAATCTGTTAAGACTCAAGTAAAGAAAACATTTCAGTGAGAAGGAGAGGGTAGGACTTGATCATCTGTTGAATGGAATTGATTGGGAGATGAGAAGAGACACTGAGAAAAATGGAAGAAGTAAATCAATAACGGACAAGATAAAGTCCTTATTACCCAAACCTCTAAGAGTGGAAATTCATTTCAGCTAACACAAGCTGTTAGTTAACAAGTTAACTATTCATGCTAATCATTTAGGCTCCCTCTCTAATCAATGGAGAGAAATAGGCACCCCTGGAGAATAGTCAATCCCATCTGTAATATATCTTAGAAAGGGATGAATTGGCCCTGGAAGAGCCTAATTCTCTGACTGTAGTGTAAACCTAGACACCTGTCTTTTAAACTGGTAAGGTGAGATAAGACAAATGACTGATTGAACCACAAAGAAGTAGTACAGGGCTTAAACAAATTCCTCTCATCTTTGTCCTCCCCATCATTCTCATAAATACCTGCTTTGCAGACTGTCTTATCTGTACAGTAGGAAGAGCTGAGAATGTCTTCAGTTTCTCTGACAATTTAATATTGTTTTGTTTTTTGGTTTGTCAAAAGTTCATATTGCACTGTATACTGCAATTGGTGCTCTGAAATGCTTCATTTGAGTATTGAAATACAAGCATTACTATCACAAGTAGCTGTTGTATACCTTCTATTTTCAGCAACACTGGTACTGTATGAGTGTGAATGGTGATTCACAAGTTCACAAGATCTAGAGTCATGCAGACTCTAGATCTTCTTTAAAAATCTAGACCAGGAGGTAAAGGAGGGA
>JAVCKT010019557.1:27136-37755 GCA_032273925.1 Rhynchotus rufescens | reverse complement strand
TTGCTTTTAACACAGGTTAAGATATCTATGACTTGGTTGAAAAAGCAGAGATCAATATAGTACTAGAAGTGAGTTCTAAGAGGTATGTTGTGACAAGAAAGGAAATAGAATAGTTGAAGTCTCCTAAATTGCTTTTTACCATCGAGAGTATAAGTTAATAGTTACACACTTAAACAAAATTTGAAGACACTGAAGATTTCAATTAAACCAGAAGAAATGAGGATTCATCTTGTCTAACATTAGCTGTCTGCAGCTGCACTGGTCTCCAGGCTCCCCTCATATCATATCCCTTTAGGTTTTAGGTAGATTAAAAGATGAAGAAATGCGATGTCGGAAATACTTGCATCCCAGTTCCTATGGCAAAGTGATTCACGAATGCCAACAGAGGATGGTAGCTGATCACTTGCAGTTTCTACATGCAGAATGTCACAATATTATCAGACAAGAGAAAAGAAGTGGTAAGTCTCTGAACATGACATGTTGCTGGTTTTATCCATTTAGCATTAGAGCTTTACAACCTTTCAGTGACCTCCTATGTGCCTCAGCATTTTCAAGTAAAATGTTACATATCTGAAAAGCTCAGTTAAACCCTGAATGACATCTTTCTTTTACCATGTAATTACAATCTAACCAAAAATATCCTCCAAACTTTGTTTTGCTTTTTGCTCTTAAATGCTTCCTTCAGCCAATACTCTTTCATTTTCTTGGTCAACTTAAAAACAGACTGAAGTTGTATGTTCTGTAGAATTAATCATACGTGCTTCTTGTGCTTTCATCTGTAAACCAGTTGTTTTGTATTTATAGATTTCATCGTTGTTTGACAAGGCAGGATTGGAAAATATTTGGGTTTCTTCTCATAGCAGCTACTTATTGTCCAGGATCCTTTGAGACTACTCAAATCATTTTCAAAACAGCAAATACTTTTATAATTACACTCCTTGCCTGCACTAAAAAAATATACAGTACACACACACACATACACACACACACACTATATACTTCATGATGTCTACATGCTCCTTATTCTTGAAAGTATGTGTTTTCTTTCATGGAAGATGCTATCTATTATTGGAAACAAATTGATTTTAACAGTAAAATTCAGAACTTATCTAATAAGAGTGTTCTTCCTGCTGAGTTTTGCAAAATTCATCAGAACCTGGGCCCTTTTTTTGCATAAAATCCATAAAAATTGTAGTTGCCTAGACATTTACAGCTTTTCCAACCTGAGAAAGATTTCCAACATAGACCAGCAGAAAGCAAAATGCCAAGAAGATGGTATCAGAACTGATCTGCTAGTCAGATGCTGCCGAGACTGAGAAGCAAATGGTTAAAAATAACCTGGCAGAACCCTTTTCCATCCCGCACCACCTTCCCTTTGAGCCCCTGTCCTAGATAGGCACTATTGGAAGAGCAAAATAGTCACCACCAGATTAATTTTTCAGTGAATATTTACATTAGCCATACTCTTTACTTTTCTCTTTTGTCGGTGATCCAGTGAATGTTGTAAGTTTTTTTTCAAAGCAATTGGTCTTGTTTCAGTCTTTGAAAAGTTCTGTGTGAAGTTATGATGCTATATTAATGTTGATTTTTCAATGTTTCTAAGCATTGAACAAACGTATCTCTGTTACAGACATGGCAAATATGTATACTCTACTTCGTGCTGTCTCAAGCGGTTTACCTCATATGATTCAGGAACTACAAAACCATATCCATGATGAGGGCCTTAGAGCAACCAGCAATCTTTCTCAGGAAAATGTGAGTTTCCTTAGGCAGCTGAAATTGCCTATCTGCTTAACATTCCTGATCAAATGTTTGTCTTTGGCTTTTTTAGTCCAGTCTGTTTCTTTATCTTTGTGTGTATGAAATTGGTTTGGAACTTTATGGAGAAATTGTAGCTTCTGAACAGCAGTCTTCGCTGTGCACCACGTATCCGTCCTGAGAGGCGGTCGTTGCCATCTAACCAAGGCAGCAGCTCCAGGGATGTAGTTTGGTTATTGGCTATTGCCATCATGGCAAGTTGGCCCCTGCCCTGCAGGAATTCTTCTTTTAAGATTTTTCTGAAGCTATTTGTAAGTTTAAGTCAGTGGCACTGGCTTCTTTGGTTCATTAGGAACCAGTGATGTTAAGTTAGTTTAATTATATTATTTGTAAAGGTCCGACATTATGTGCTGATTTTAGTGCGGTGTTTTTGACTAACAGCTTTGTAGTTTCATGTTTGCATGTGAATTCCTGAAAATACTACAACTATTTAATGGTTTTTCTTAATTGTTCTACTAAAATGTTTTTGTTAATCTTTTTTGGATTTGTGTTTGTTCAAATTACGCATTTCCATTTTTGTTTTCTATCATTGCTGCTTTTTTTTTGGTTTTTGCTTTCTTTTTAAGGAGAGGTACCGCTTGGAATTATATCTGAACACTTATGCTTCACTTTATGATGGTAACTTTTGCCATCCAGTTTTTTTAGCTCTTAGAAACTGTTTCTCAGTAAAAATGTTGCAAAAGCACCTTTCTGTTGACTGCCTGCTCCTGTGAAAATACCGCCAAGGGCTGAAGGGTGCAGCACGCTCGTGCTTTCAGAGGGCTGCCTTTGCTTAGCTTATTCTTCAGGCTAATAACATCTCCACAGGGAAGGAGTGCACAGCCGTGAGGGTGATAAAAATTTACAGCATTATGTAGATAACTCAAAATGTGTGTTAGTTTTCCTCAGTGTGTGAAGTTCCCTGTGCTGTTGCCGTGTGCTGTGCGCTGCAGACTCGCGGCCTGCACAGGGGCCTGCGAGCCTGTCCCTCGTTTTACTCAAACAGGGGTAGTTCCTACACTGATTACTTACACTGTAAGTTCCTACACGTAATTCAGAGGCAGCATTAGAGCAATGTAGACTTCCAAATCTATTCATTTGGTAGCTGGACCATTCTAGCTAACAAAGAGCATATTATTTCTGAGCCGTGCTTAGGCACACTAGTATAACTTTGCAGAAGCAATCCCGTCTAAGACTTAATTAGTTGAGGTTTTAATTTTTATTGGAAAGAATAATTAGAAAAGTGTTTGTCTAATGTAGATATAGTTATGTTTATGTTTAGATGATACTGTCTTGCTCAGTAACTTGCTTTCTATATCATCTACCTTTTTTTAGATGCCAACTCAGTTTGTGGAGTCAGTTTTGGAAGTACATAGTAAATTTGTTCAGCTTATCAACACTGTTTTGAATGGTGATCAACACTTCATGAGTGCCCTTGACAAGGTAACTTTTGCTAAAGAAATAAGAAGGAAGTTGAAAATGTGCTAGACCTTGTTTCAGGCTCAGCAGAATTCTCATGCAACTTTTATGTTTTGAAATGCAACAGAACAACTGAATCAGTTATCAAAAAAATGTAGAGATGAAACCACATTAATATTAAACATTTTGCAGAAAAGATCTTTTTCTTTGTCCAGGAATCAAAAAAATAGACGTAACTGACCCATTTAATGTAAATTTAAATGCAGGCTAGAGGAATAGACTTACTGTGTTCACTAGACAGTTTGACTAACCTTACATGGATTTAAACTTCAATTTAGATGCTGCAACAATATTTAAAGTCTAAATATTGATAATGTTACTTACACAGCAGTTTCTTTATTTTATTTTTTTCAAATTAACCACGAAGGGTTTCTGGAAACTTCTATCGCTACTGTCATTGGTCAAAATTTTCCTATCTATATTTGCCTGGCATATTTAATCCATGCATATATTTCATTACCCTTTTGTGGTATGTATAGTAGTTTCAGGTTTTAGGGTGTTAGTCAAAGATTTAGATGAATTTCAGCAAAAGTTAAGATGGAAAGACACAGTGATGAAGATGATAAAATTGATAGGTACTCTTCCTTTCTGTGATAATGAGAAAATATTTTTTTTTAGTATTTTAATTTTTTTGTAGCAGTGCTTAATATACTTCTCAATTGCAAGTAATGTCATTTACTAGAAGATGGGATAATACGAGATAAGCAACTATGTTTGTTGGCACATAGCAGTGTGGTTTTTCTTTTAAATAATTCAGTTCTTTGCTCCAACCATCATTATTGCAATAAATATTTAATATCTTGGCCTGTTGTCATTTTTTTCAGGGTCAAAATCAAAATTGCTATTGTTCTTACCATAGTACTACAAGGGATTGTTTTAAGCCTCCAAGAGTTTTGTATTTCTTATTGAATCATATATCCATTTCTAGGGACCTGTTACCAAATACTGGAATGTCACTGAAGCATCATAGAAAATGTTCTTCAGTTCTTGATAAATATCTCTGCTGCATGTTTGCATTTGAATTTCAACATTAATAATGTGGTATAGGAACTTAATGAAATATGTTTTCTTTTACACTTACCAGTTAAAATATTATTGCATTTTGACAACTAAATCTCCAAACAATTTAAACAATTCCTTCCAGAAGTAGCCAGCTAATCTATTTGCACCCTAATTCCTCTGATCTGTGGATTTGATATCTTTGGTTCAGTAATTTAAAATGCTATTTTAAATGTGCTATGTTGATTAGAGTATGATCTTGATGACTCTCATGTTTGTTATGCAGTTCCTAATTCAAACTGCTATTAATTGCTTCCTTTTCCTTTTCCTCATTATTATTATTCCTGTTTATTCTGTCAAAAAAATCAATAACCAGAAAAGGTTGCCTTGTTAATATCATAAGCACCTCAAATTATGTTTTTTCGAGTCAAGATACAAGCTCTTGATGGAAGAATGTGCTACTGTTCAAATCTACTTTATCTGCAATTATTTGTTAAAATCGTCTTTCTTTTACATTTAAGTGTCTAACAAGAAATTCTCTTTCTTGTTTCTCCTAGTTAATTTCTACCCCGTACCTTTTTTTCCTCGCAATTTTTTTTTAAGTTGAGATTAACACTAAACTTCACACTGAGTAGTAATTCCAACCCCTTTGATTCTTGTCCCTGCCTTTATGTCTAACAGAGTTCTATAGGGCCTTGGGTCATCTCTGCCCTAAAAATTTCTCAGTTACATTAAAAGAACAAGTTTTAAGTGACTTTTTTCTTTTGTCTTTGCTTCTTGTTCCTGCATAGGCTCTGACATCAGTAGTTAACTATAGGGAACCCAAGTCGATCTGCAAAGCACCTGAGTTGGTAAGACATGTACTTTATTGCAGAGTGTAACAATACTGTTTTCAAACTCCTGAATGAATTGGCCCGATTTTTCTTATGCCACTCTCAGGTATATAATTTAGAAATAATAATTTAACTTGCACATGCATGTTGTGAGAAAACAAAAAGGTTGCGCAGTTGTAATGCTTCATAAGAAATATTTATTTAAGTCCAATTTCTGTCTTTTACCTACGATTACAATCCTTAAAGCAAGAGAAGATAAAATGAGCTATTTTTGCTTTAACTTTTGTGTAATAGTTTAGTGCACGTTGGCGCATACATTTGTTCTCAAACTTGACAGGTAGATTTGTTTTCTTTTTTTAATTTGAGCTGGCCAAGTACTGTGACAACTTGCTGAAGAAGTCAGCGAAAGGAATGACAGAGAATGAAGTAGAGGACAAACTCACTAGTTTCATTACTGTTTTCAAATACATTGATGACAAAGATGTATTCCAAAAGGTAATTTTGATATTCAATAAATGTTGAATATTAAATTCAAAGTATCCCTAGGAATATGAGTATTCATTTTTTAAAATCCTCATTTCCTTTTTCTTATGCAGTTCTATGCCCGAATGCTGGCAAAAAGACTAATTCATGGTTTGTCTATGTCTATGGACTCCGAAGAAGCCATGATTAATAAACTAAAGGTAACCTGTTCCCTTCTAATGTACAATTAATTAACAGTAAACATAAGAGTATGTAATTTTGAGAGGATCCAGCAGAGGGTACCAGAGATAACTTAGCAGTTTGTAATTGTTTCCAACAGCTGAAAGGAAAAGTTTATTTCTTGTCGTGAATGGGAGAGATATTACCCAATAATACTTAAATAGTTGAGATTTTGAGGTTTTGGATAACCTTATCAAGTGAGTTCAAATATTCTATATTACATAACTTGTCACAAAGCATCTTTACCTTTCAATTATATAAAATAACGCTAGTCATGTATGGCCATGTATAGAAGGGTGGAATTGAGGTGAGTCTGATAACTTCTATATAAAATCTTCTTTTATATATAATTTTCCTTTATGTTTCATGTTTTCTCTAAGTAGTATGAAGTAGTATGATAGCTATTCTACAATCTTGATTATTTTTTAGTAGTAAATGTGCATAGTTGTACTGTTTTCACTCTGAAATTTACTGTATTTCTTCACAGCAAGCCTGTGGTTATGAATTTACCAGCAAGCTCCACCGAATGTACACAGACATGAGCGTCAGTGCTGATCTCAACAATAAATTCAACAACTTCATCAAAAACCAGGACACAATTATAGATTTGGGAATTAGTTTTCAGATATATGTTCTACAGGTACTAGTGTATGTTTTTGTTGCTGAGTCCTTTATACTTGATTCTTACGTTTTGATAACTATGAATATTCTTCATGTGGAAATAGAAACATTGTAATCACCGTGGGATGATATGTATTCCTGGTTTTAAGTTTTAAAATTACTTCAGAAACCCATTAACAATAGTGATAGAAAATGCCTTATTTTCTTGTCTTGAAATAATGCTTCACGGGTCTAAATGGAATGTCTTACAACCTCATTTACACTGTTCAAGGGGGTTATTTTTTCTTATATATTTATATATATATAATATAATGTATGGAATTTGTATAAAAAATATGAATGCTTTTGTGTTTTCTGATACCTTCAGGCTGGTGCGTGGCCTCTAACTCAGACTCCTTCCTCTACATTTGCAATTCCTCAGGAACTGGAAAAAAGTGTACAGATGGTAGGTTAGTAGGAGGTTCCTTGCAAACATCTGGGAAATATAAAAGTATATCTTCAGAATTGCTAAAGAGAACAAAAGATAATTATTCTAAAAGAAAAAAAAACTGAGCTGCTTTTTATTTATTTATTGATTGATGAAACATAACTGTCTGTCCTCTGTCCTCTGTCCACTGTCTGAAACTTTGAAAGGTCACACAATTTTTCTGAATATATACGTAGCTTTTGTTTAGTTTTTAAAGCACCTGAAGGATTGACAAGGGAGATGCTGCCAAACGTAATCCCACAGACTAGGTTGGATCTTAACTTATATACTGATTTCTAATATTTAGGTAAAAGAAGGCATTCTGACACCTGTATTTCCATGTCCTGTATCTCTTAGGAACCATTGAAAGCTTCACACAAAAGTTAAAAGATATTTGTGAAAATTCTGTGAAGAATATTTTGAGCAGAAAAAAAAAAAAGTAAAATGGATGTTCTGAATTGACTTCAATGAATTTTATCAATTTTAGTGAATCAAAACTATGGAATATAAATTGGTTTTACCAAATGCTTCCTTCATCTTCGTCCTTCCAAAACAAGATGCTATCACAAACTTGTTTGGGATGTTCATCAAAAATAGTGAACTCAAAGTTAGTGTTTCTTCACTGGGATGGCAGCATAATAATAAAATATAATAAATGTTGTACGTGTGATTAATTGAAGTTAATTTTCTTTTGCAGTTTGAATTATTTTACAGTCAGCATTTTAGTGGAAGGAAGCTCACGTGGTTACATTATCTTTGTACAGGTAAAAATAAGTGCTTCAATGAACTTTCTCCACAAGACTGACACTTGTTAGACTCAACTGAATTAATAAATATTGGCCTTTCATATTTATTTCCAGTTCTTTCTATACTAGACTTTAATGACTGAGACCACAATATATTGAATGGAGTTGAAAACTAGAACACAACAATTATAATAATGAAACTTTAATTGTGGCAATAGAAAATTACCATTAACTTATGCTCACCCTCAAAAAGAAAAAGAAAATCTGCTTCCAAGCAGGTTTTTTTTTTTTTTAATTTTTGAAGAATTTAAAGAAATGAAGAATACCAGTAGTATTCCTTTATGGGAGATTTTTAGTTTGTTTTTCATGCTTTTCTCAAGACAGCCTTTCTGTAAGCTGTCATTAATTGGAGATTGTACCTTGCAGTGCACTGAGACTATTTGGAATTTCCTTTTTTTTTTTTCATTACTACAAATTATATTGCATTTTTGAAATTCAGTGCTGCAGATTTGATTTTCCTTGAAAACACAACAGTTCTGCCATTCCTGAGCGATCAGAGTTCTTTCTGTGACAAACTCCATTCTCGAGGTGTGTTTTCACAGCCCTGGCTTTCCATGTTCCCATGTGAATTGTTAAATACTAGGTGTGAATTTAATACCTGGAGCTGCACATACACAGGAATTGTATGAACGGCTCTAGTCACCAGGCTTCAGGTGACTCTTCAGCCCGTTCCATTACCTTATAAAATATTTCTTATCATTACAGGTGAAGTAAAAATGAATTATTTGTGCAAACCTTACGTAGCCATGGTCACCACATACCAAATGGCAGTGTTGCTTGCCTTCAACAACAGCGAAACTGTCAGTTACAAGGAGCTTCAGGACAGCACACAGATGAACGAGAAGGAACTGACAAAAACCATCAAATCTTTACTTGACGTCAAAATGATCAACCATGACTCGGACAAGGTATGGAGCAACGATGTGAAAATGTCTTAATTTCTTTGGTCATACAAGTCTACTATTTGTTGAGAACATTTTTGTATAAAAGAATCCACTCTTTGCTTTTTTGAATTCTATTATTGACCTTTTCGAACCATTATAACTATTTATAAAGGTAAACAGAACAAAAAGACTTTTTCATCTTATTTTCTGCTGTATAGGAGGGTCTGCTATGAAGGTAATAACACTAGGAGCTTTTATTGTCTTGGGTTTTTTTGTGGAATTTTATCCATATGTCCTTAAACTCAGTTTGGAGGGGAATAGTACAGTAATAGTACTTGTTGGAGGGGAATAGTACAGTAACAACTGTGGGCTGCGTGACCTACGTCAAACCACGTAGCTTTTCTTGCCCCCTAAAACGAAAGATACAGATGTCTGTTATGTAAGAAACACTACAGAAACGCCCTTGCGTGCCCTAAGAAGTCTAGTATTTGCTTCCAGCTAGTCAGGAAAGCCTAAATTATTCAGGCAGTATCAGGCAGAAGAAACAGAGATAAGCTGTTCACGTGGCTGATGAGAGGAAATCCAAAGCTGCTCTGATAGCTGCTTTTTTTTTTTAACCAGGAAAATATTAGAAAATGGAAAGTGAGATCACAAGGAAGATGTGATGCTTGGCTGAAGCATAGGATATGCTTCCAATATCTAGAAATGAGCTCAGGTTGGAACAGTGGCTGGGAAGATGTTGTTAAACTGTGGGTGAAATATAACACTGGGAGCTATTACAAAAAAAAAAAAAGAGATTTTGCATAATCATTGAAGATTGCCCATTATTTAATGGATTTCATCTGTTTATATATGGAAAGATTCATCTGTTTATATATGTAAAGATTTACCCAGTTTCTTCAAACATAAGTCACTTGAAGAGTAAATGTCATAGATTTCCAATCTTCTGCCTTTTAAATGTTTACCACTGTATATTCTGGTCCTTTAACTTCCAGCTATTTTATTTGGTCATCTTTGCTCTGCTTTTTACTACTTCATCTATCAGTATGAAAACTGATTTTTACACAGTGTGTCAACTATTTTATTAAACAGACCAATGAACTTAAGTGGCTTAAGCAATAAATTTGAATATTTTCTTTACCTGTATCTGAGCCGTGCTGCAAAGCAAAATATATTATACGCTTTTAATTTGCTTTGGATTAAGAAAATGAAACTCTTTTCAAAAAATCTTTATTAGTTCATTAGAATCATAACTTTCTAGTTCATATGCAGCATGTGAGTAATTTATTTTCATTTCTAATCAACTTGATAAGCACAGTAGTGCTAAAATATAATGAAAATGCATATTTTTTTCTAACTCCTTCATGTTAAATTTTCTGTGCTGCATCTAAATTTTACAAAAGCCTCTGCACATTCTACAACAAATATAATTATAAATTAATAACATCACTGATTGTCGTTCACTGAAAGTAGTGGACTGCTACAAAATGTGTGGGGGAAAAATGTAAGGTTTCAATAAAAAAGAAATATACACATGATGTAGAATTGTAAACCTGTGGTCAGCTAGCTATTAGTTACAGAGGTGTAAGAGGTTCTCTGTCTTGAGGTTCTGCATAAATAAATAGAAATCCCAGTTTCTCTGCAGGGAGAAAATTAGTTTAAATGGAGTTTTTTTAATTAAAATAAGGTGTTGATGTATTAAAGCAGAAATTACTATGATATTACTGACTATGTTGACTATGATACTATGACAGTACTCATATATTTCAGAGTTCTTGCTAATATTTTCTAAAATAGATTGAATTTCTAGGTTGTTTATACTGTTGCTTAAAAAGCTGATGTGATTCAGGTGGCTCTGTAGAATTTCCAGATACAAAACGCCAGAAATTCCATGGATGCAAGTCCCTAGATGTCATTTTTCAAAGTAAATTCTTATTCTGGAAAATCCTAGTTCTCTATTGTATTTTGATTCCGTTTCTGTTTTTTTTTAAAAAAAAAAAAAAAATCTTTATTGCAGGAAGAAATAGAAGCA
>JAVCKT010019557.1:0-10725 GCA_032273925.1 Rhynchotus rufescens | reverse complement strand
ACTGCCCCCAATACTCCAGGTGCGGCCTCACCAGAGCTGAGTAGAGAGGCAGAATCACCTCCCTTGATCTGCTGGCAACACTCCTCCTGATGCAGGCCAGGATCCTGTTGGCCTTTTTGGCCATGAGGACACACTGCTGACTCATGGTTAACTTAGTGTCAATCAGGACTCCCAGGTCCCTCTCCATGGAGCTGCTTTCCAGCAAGTTGACCCCTAATCTGTACTGATGCCTGGGGTTATTCCTTCCCAGGTGCAAGATCCTGCATTTGTCCTTATTGAACCTCATGAGGTTCAATCCTCCCAAAAGCATTGGTATTTACATCAATGTTGAAGTTATGTTTTTAGTACTTATTCACTAGCAATTAATTGCTTCATAATAATCAATTAGAAGAAGAGCAGTAGGTCTCTCAGAGAAGTTTGGTATAGAAATAATTCATCTTGTTCATCCACATCCAGAAAACCTAATTCTTTATTGGGAATGATGGGTAGTATGGTCACGTTCACAGTAGTGCACTTAAATCTAGGGCCTACATAAGTAGATGAAGAAGAGGCATCTCCAGATGGCACTTCAGTCCATCTAAGATATGAATCCTCGAAAATATTTTAAACAGCTCAAAACTCACCATTGATTGCAAAGATCACAAACAAGGATATCTTTTTGCTCGTAGAAGCCAACATAGAAGGCATTAATTGAGCCACGAGATTTTCGATTCTCTAGAAACTACTTCAGCTCCAGCACAGACCAAGCTGGTGCCTCAGAGATCTTACTACTGGGTAAGTGAGTGCTGCAGCAAAACTATAAAAGGTCATAAAAGTCATGAAGCAGGTTTGAAATTAGTAGATTTCAAATTAAAAATTATGAAATAGAACTAAAATACCGTCTTTATTATTCTGGAGTTAAAAGTCACAAATTTACTCTTGCTCCCCAAGACAGAGAGATGACCCATACTGTCAAAAGAGATAAGCGTGTGCTCAGGAGCCACCATTTTGCTGTGGTTGTATTGCTGTTGCCAGCTGAATCATAAAGAAAGAGAAAATACAATTGCCATAAGGAGTTGTATTGAAAATTTACAACACTTCAAAGTTTAAGGAAAATAAAGGCAGTTAATTTAGGTCATATTAAAAATATGTCTTGCCCAATACCCTGCTACTGAGAGAGGCTTATCCTGCCTGAGAGAGACCTGAGGTTGCAGTGAACACCTAAGGAGAAAATTAGGAACAGAACAGACATATATGATATGGTCCCAGAATGTCTATCATCTATCCAGCTATCCTAAAAAAAAATGAATCTGGGATAATTCCAAAGACAAAAATGATTCCTATGTACCTTTAACCTGAAGGGTGTTTCTTTCAATGAAACCATCTATGAAACCCCTTTATTTGAACATAGGCAACATTATGTAAGAAGCAGTTCCACAGCTAAACCAGTCCATCATATAGAAGACTTTTTGCTTGAATAAGCTTATCTGCCAGATTTGTTGGATTGTTTGTAACACTTTTATAAGAAGATGTGATGAATCATTGCATTTACTTTTTTTTTTTTAATTTTATAAACTTATATTGTTCTTCACCTGTAGTCAGGCGCTGATAAAGCTGCACCTTGAATGAATGCTTGTCTTTGTTTTGGGCCCCTCACTACAAGAAAGGCATTGAGGTGCTGGAGTGTGTCCAAAGAAGGGAAACAAAGTTGGTGAAGGGTCTAGAGCACAGAACTTACAAGGAATGTCTGAAGGAGCTGAGGTTATTTAGTCTGGAAAAGAGGAGACTCAGGAGAGACCTCATCTCTCTCTACAATTCTCTAATTTTGATCATTCCTGAGCCTTCTTCAGCATTATTATATATACTCCTATTCATGAAGAGGGACCAGACTGCACACAAAGGTTTGGATTAACACTATTTAATTGATGCAATAACATCATTGCCTGATTTTTCGCTTGGTCTTTCCTGGTAACTCATAACGTTCAGTGAAAACTTCAGAAAAGTTAAGAAAATTGAATGTAAGAAAAAAAGATATCCACTACAGTTCTGTATATCTGATCCTCACCTATATATTACTTGATGCACAGACAGGATTATGAATCTATTAGTAGTGCTGACCAAAAAAAAAAAAAAAAAAAAAAAGGCAAACTAAACAATTACACCAAAAAAACTCTGCTACTTCTCCAAATAAATATTTTACTCTGTCAACCTTTTTGTGTAACAGAATCTCAGGGATCAGAATTCTAATCTAATCTGCCCAACTGTTCACCATTTATGTAGTAATCATATCTGTTGTCTGTAGCATATGGTTGCATTATGCTTCTTTACCCACAGGTCTACAAATATGCTCAGGATCTGCTAATTGACATTCGTCTTAGATGGATAACTCAGAACTTAAAACACAATTTAATTCATATTCTATGTTCTATTCAGACAAGTCGTTATGTTAGGCCGTGTCTATTACATATCATGTTAAATCCACCCTCACACTGTCCAGAAAAATAGAAATGTCATGAAGAAAACGGAGTTATTAATGAAGTACCATTTCCACTAATAGCCCCATTTATACAGTGTACCAGGCTAAGTATATCATATTACTTCACTAATTCTCTGCTCTGATCTCATTCAGCAAGGTTATATATATATATTTTAATTCTAATAACTTTTTCTCTGTCATCATCTCTTCATAGAGCAAAAAGACAAAGGGAAGTATCTGAAAATAGGTGATAGACCAAAAGAGACTTTTCTTATAAAACGATTCTTCACAATTGCAAACACTGCACACCTTTTCCCAATATCTGTTTATCCTTTACAGATATTTCATCCATTTTGGACCAAATTCATTCTGGGCTCAATTGCACTGATTTCAGCTGATTCTCACCTGGGATTAATTTGGCCCTTCATGTTCATTTAATCACTCCATTATCACTTTAGTCGGGATGAAAAATTCTTTTCCTGATCTTTCAGCTCTTGTAATCCATATATTTTTGTTATGTGAAATGCTATTGTCACATTCTATTGATTGATATTCTTTCTGATATGTGTTGTTACATGTTAAGTCTATGAATACTTTGGTATTCTTGTATGTTACTGTTGCATAGTGACATAATGTGCACTTTATTTGCTTTGTAACATATATGCTATGTATGCAGGTAATATAAAAAAAGTTTAGCTTCATGCCTCTCTAATCAATGCTTAGCCAAAAATCATCTCAGGCTCCTTTGAATCAAGGAACGAGTTACCAAAGTCTACTTAAAAGAACCTCACTGACCAAGACTGTAAAACAAGCTATTCTTTTGAATGAAAAATATGCAGCTTCAATCACAATGTTTCCATTTCAGCTGCTTGTCTGAAAATGGACCTATTTCACTCTAATTATAACTTATTTGCACATCTTTTCAGATTCAATCACACAGGCTGATAGATAGTTACAACTTTCATACAGGTCTATGAAGTAATGATTACCCAAGCATATTTTTATTGTTTTATGCTGCCTTTGATCCCTTGCCAGCCCCGCCCTTCCTGATCTGTGAACTCCTCTTCACATCTGTGTCTTAAAAGCTGCCAATGAAAAACAAAAAAAAAAGAAAAAAAAAAAAATGCATCAAGAGGAAACAAAGAAAACATAACTAAAAAAAAAAAAGTAAGAAACTCCCAGAATAAGAGACAATGACTACTGGAATCTTCCATTTGAATCCTCTTTCCACCTGACCACTTACATCATCAAAATGGTATGTTGTCCTCACTGTATGTTCATATCTTTGCTGTATTTTTTCTAATATTATTGTGTTCCATGCAATATTTCTCATTTTTATACTTTTCAGATAAAAGAAACACTATCAGCTAACAGTAAGCAATAAATAAAATAAGTTATGGGTTAAGGTAAAAGATGAAAAAAAAGTCATAAATAAAAGATAAACAGAAAATCTCTGAAGAATGAATTGTTATTTTAGAGGGCATGATCTGTGTCTTTCTACAGGCCACTAAGGGAAAACTAGAGGGGAAAAAAAAAAACTAAAGTAATGCCTAATTGGTTGTTTATAATGGCCTCAGACTCCATGGGTTTTATTATTTTGCAAAGAGTTATGGGATACTTATAACCTCTTTTGCTGGGAGGCATGAATGTTTTCCATCTAGTACTTTTCTTCCAGGGCAAAGGCTACATTGTGGCTCAGCAAAATTATAGACCTGTGCAAGGAAAGGGAATTCTCTTGTTTGAGTTGTCCATGAATCAATATGAATTCCCTAGGAAATCATAATTATGAAGGAAACATAGAAGTCAATGATCTACTACTTTCTCGTCTAGGCAGGGCTTAGTAAGACAGAAAAAAAAAAAAAAAACGTTGGTGTCTCACAGTACAGATTGTCCTAATCTTCACCCCAATGAGAGTTATGCTCTAATCATCTACTTCTGTTTCTGAAATCTTAGGATTCAGAAATCTTGGGAAAAGATTTCTTATTATATCTTTGCTTCTTCTTTATCCTGCTGCAAGGGCACTACGGTGGTTAGAAGGCATGATATACCAGAAAAGGCTGGGGATACTGGGTTGCCTAGTCGCATAAGGAGACTAAAGGATTATCTCGTTTCTCTCCTTGGCTACCGTTCTGGAGAATTACAGAAAAGACAGAGGCAGACCCTTCTCCTGGGTCCTGGTGTAGGTTCCCTTGAAAGGCTATAAACTGTCCATCTTGAGCTCAAGGCCCTAAGAAATCACATCTAACTACTAAGATAGCAAGGACTGATTTAAGAAGCGTTGTACTAGAGGATGTTCAAAGGTCCCTTCCAACCTTAAATATTCTATACTTCCATGAAGTACAAGAAGAACATTCAGAACAACCTGAATAGCTACTTTGCTAATATTCTTATCAAAACAGAGTCTTCCTTTAATTATATGTGCAATTATTTCAGGTTCACCATTCTCATTTTTCCATAGCATACCTTATTGGTGCCAAATATTTTTTCAGATACAGATTGAACTTCCTCTTTGAATTTATTACGTAGCTTTGAAAATTGCATTATGAACTAAAAAGCACATGATGCCATATTCATTACTACTTTAATGAATTAAGGTCTTACTCATGTAGTTTTGGTACAGCCTTACGGTGGCACCTGTGCTTCCTGAACCTTCCTGGTGCACAAGAGAAACTTGTTAATTATTAATTATTAATATAACTTTATATTACATTTTGAGCATGTTGAGGCTCTGTGGTTCAAGGCAGCATCAAAACCTGTTCTTGGAATGATACTACTCATCTATTACCACTCATTATCTATACCACTCAACAAATTAACAGCTACAAGAAGAGAACTGCAGGAAAAGGAAAGTACAAATGGGAAACTGAACCTGACAGAATCACTTAAAGGCACCAAAGACATTTACTCAGTACATATGTAGGAATTAGACAGAAATTCATTGAGGATATTTTCAATTGTTTAAACACAGGACTATTTCTTCCTGTCTCTTCTGCCCTTCTCTATGGTGTGCCAACTAGCTTCCAAGAGGAAGGAAGAAGCAGTTATATCTCTGTCTTTCCTGTATCAGTTTAATATTTTCTTTGTTTCTGAAATAAATTCAAGTTTCTAGAAAATCATAACCAGCATCTTCTTTCTGTTATTAATCAAGTAAGGCAGAATGAGTTCTCCCTGCACAAGACACTTACCTAGCTATACACACTCCATAATAGGAGTGGTTAAAAAAACAAACAAACAAACAAAAAAAAAACACTTTCAGGTTGTATTCTATCTGACCTAAATTGATCTCTATATTGGGATCAGATAAATTGGATCTTTCTTTACCTGCACTACAGAAACAGTGTGTTTCATTTGCACAGACATTAACACAGAATTTACATATAGTCAGATGTTTCTTCATAAATAGGTTATTGTAAACTTCGTTACAAATCAGTTATAAAAAGCAATTGTCTTCTTCATCCAAAGTCTCTATCTTAGCTATTATTTATGGGACTTGAAGAGTCAGCCTGTGTTTACATTGGCTGCCCCAAAGACTGCATCCTCACCAATAAAAGACCCCAACACACTCAGTATCTTTTAAGTACAGACTTCATTTAAGATAGGGTACATGACATTCATTTCTCATACAGTAAGTAGTGAACATAAAAACATAACTCTGTTTATAGTAGCAGCCAAGGAACACACAACAAGGCTCACCTCTGCAGCAGTTTAAATCAAAGCAATGGCTTCCTTTTATATATACTTACCAGTTCCTTAACAGTTGCATCATGCATGTTCCCATCTGTTTTCCTGCAGCTACAGACATTTTTACTTGCTCAATTATTTCAATCATGCACTCAGCATCACTCAAGTTGCTATCACAGTATGCATATTTTATTTCTGCTCGTGTCTCATATCTCCAGATGTCAGATGTAGATATTCTCACATCAACTTCTTGCAACATACACACAGACTGTTAACCTAGTGGACAAGAAAACTCTTGCTTATTATTCTGCTCTTTATTTGATTTTGAAATAACCATCACTTCAGTAGCACAGCTACAACAAGTAGCTTTCCTGATCTTTAGACTTAGACTTTACACAGCAGTGTTTCAACACTATTATCAAATCCAGTACAATATAAAGCTCCCCAACAGTGACAAAAAAGTTATGATTTTATTAAAAATAGAAAATATTTGTATCTGTTATTGCCCATAGAAATTATTCAATTCATTATACTGGAGAACAGAACCAGTCTGCTGTGTTGTCCTAATTTCTGATGTTGATAATGATATTGATTTTCCAGCTTACAATTATTTTAGCAATCTGATCAAAATTTTGATTGAAAACCTTCCATCAAAAAGTCTGAAACTGAGAATTGGTGTGCAGACCTACTTGTGGTCAAATCTCTATCAGGAATGTAACACCCAGCTAGTGGTACCATTAACTGGTCTAACAAAAACATAGAACAGAGCCATCTTAAAATAAAATGTATTCTCTCCTATGTTCTAACATCACATATGAAGTGGCTTTGTTTTTTAAAATAGCAATCTTAATCCATATCCACAAGGTTTTTCCCTGCTCATTTACCTCCAGGACCAAATCAATAAATATTTGCTACAGTTGGCTCACTGATGGGATTTCCTGCATAGTAACATAGGATGCAGCCTAAGTTATAATAGGACAATGAGGAAAAGATTCACGCAAAATGTAGACTACATAAAATCAGTTGTTTCTCATTCGCAGAAGAAAAACATCTGAGACAATTGAAGTTTCACTTTATCCTCACTGCCCATCCTAAAATCTCAATGAAAAGGAAACTCTGGTTGCAGTTTTATTTTATACTGAATTTAAAATGAAAAATACAGCTTTGGCAACAGAAACAATGAGAATCTTACAGGTATTAATTTGGAGACAAATCAGGAATTTTATCAGCTTTTAGCTTAATTCTCAGCCCAGTTAGCTCAGACAGAATAGACCTCACCTTCACCATCTAAAACTCAATTACCCAAAAGTTATAAAATTTTCAAATTGCAAAGTAATTCAAGGCACAAAACTTTTACAAGGTCATTTAATCCTGAAACAGCAATGGCTATCTGTCACCAAAAAAGAAGTTCAGAAAGTACAAGTCATTACCAAAAGAACTCTTGAGGCTATTGAATGTTAGAGTAATAGGTAAGTTTAATTACTTAGGTAACAAGTAGTAGGGGGAAAAAAAAAAAGAAAAGAACTTTATTGTGTGGAAGACAACTTCATAACACCCAGAGTACAAACTCCAGCTTGAAAGGATGACCTCTAATGTCTGCAGTTCATTGACAACAAGGAATAGTTTGACACTATAGAAAAATAAACCTTGATTCCAGCAAGACAAGATTCACAGCAAGAGAAGAAACTTTTTTAAAGGAGAATTACAATACTAGCAGATGAAACTCATAAGAATCTTTCATTTTTCTAAGAAAAGGGAAGCTAAAATGAAACAGATGTTTGTCTGATAGTGGAAAAGCAAACAAATAAACAAGAACAATTGGCCACAAGCAATTGTTTTCATGATTGCCATAGGGCTGCAGCAGTTGACCCTGTCTGAATTAAGTAGTTAGTGCCACCATGGCATGTGGGAATGGAGTTGAGGGAGATCCCTTCGTATAAAAGATAAATTCCATTCAAAACAGTGAGGAAATAATGCAGAAATTGCGTGTGGAGTAGTGGTAGACAGTAACTGTAAGTTGCTACAGATACTGTGTTAGAAAGGAGGTGTCACGCTGTGCTAGGCTGGGACCTTCCTGAAGCGTCAACCACTCTCTGCCTCATCCTTGCACACTCATCTCTGTCCCCATCCATTTTATGTATAAAAGAAATTTGGGGCTGAAGACCGAAAGAGAAGTATGCTAGAGTTTCACAGAATTTCAGGTCTTGGCAATTAGTGGAGACTAGGATCCTGGTGGATATGGCAATAAGATCAGTTTTGATACAGCATAGAGACGACAGGTCTCACTTGGTCTCTGACTTAGCAGTCAAAAGCCTCATTAAAACTGAAATTCCTGGAAAGGTAGATGACAAGATAAAAGTTTTAAAAGTAATGATTCATTTTGTGTCTGCAAGCCATGGCTACATCAGAAAACAGACAAAAGAGATGTGATGATAACAGCTGGTCTTGAAGCGCTTAATGTTTTGAGTAGCTTGCCGTTAATTCAGGTAGATGAGGCTCAGACAGAAGAGGCTAACTGCAGAGATATAATACAGAGATTTGAGAAGTGTTGCTCATTACATAAAAATGAAACACATCAGCAATGCATTTCCAAAGAGAGAGCAGAGAAAACTGGAAACATAGAAGTGCTCATGTGTGAAGAGCTAATGTAGCAATTCAGGGATAAACTGAAGCTTTGATAATACCAGCTCATGATTGGAATCTGAAACAAAGCAGACAAAACGGAAAATTTATGTATGACTCACATTTAACTCCTGACCAACAATTAGGCTTTGTCTCGCAAAGACAGTTACATAGAGCAGACAAAGCCATGGACTGCAGACAGTGCTCTGAGACTTGCGGACATGACAGAGAATCCGAAATACCGCAATAAAGAACACCTGAGGCAGAAAAGCATCCAGAGGTCAAAGTGAGACTCTATTGAAACCAGAACATGATGCCCCACATGCTGTGGTAAACAGCTGGAGCCAGCTGAAACAGCTGAGCCCCAGGATATGGCAAATCCAGAAGTAATAGACTTACTGCCATCTGACAGCAGTCATCTTTATGTCTCAAAGGAAACACCCTCCCCATGCCCACATTGTCCCTGGGCTACACACAGGGCATCTCTAAGCTTAAATCACACATTTCCATTGCATTTTAATTAGTAAATGGATTATATATATCGGAAATTCTTCATTAGGATAAGTTATATGTTAGCTACTATGTTACTAGGGATGAGAAGAATATATTCTTAAGTAGCCCAGTGCAAGATGTTTAAAAGCAGCTGTTAACATAATGTCAATGTATAAAGGGCTAACAATTTAGGAGGCACACTGTGTTTGGACTCCTTTGCTCTGGCTTTTAGTTCAAGGGCTGCAATTGCTGAACAGCCTAACTATCTGTTGCTTGGATCTGACTTTGTAGTGTTTAACACACAGCAGCTTAAGTATGTGCCCTTGTAAGAGCAGGGCAAACCCTTCCTATAAAGAAACATGGATGTTGCCTTATGGACAGAACTGGAGTGAAGGTGTTTTCAGTCTCTGTCTCTTGGAGAGTTAGTATGTCTGTAAGTAGTAGGTGGCCTCAGCCCTTGAACCTTCTCCTCATTCAGGTACATCAACCCTTCCTTTCAAAAATCTCAGTATTGTCATTTCTTTAAAACACATAGAAGGAGCAGAGTTGCGTATTAAGCTACTACTTTCAAAACTTGTAGCAGAAGTGAAAACTTTAGCTTCAACTCCTCATAAAAGAAATGAAAAAAAATAAACTTCAGTCTTCCATTTCTCAAACAAGTGCTGTAATTACTTGGCTGTAGCATAAGAGAGAGGAGGAATTCTCCTCCCTCTGGATGGAGATGAGCCCTCGGTCCACCTCTGGGCAAATCTGGAGAAATCCTATCGCAGGGACCATGCTAACAATTTCAAAGTGCAAATGATGTTCAAACCCACAACCTAGCTGTATTTAGTTTTTTAATATAAATGCAGGAAATGAAGCTAAGCCAGCATTCATGTTCTGGGGAAAATCCTATCTAACATATGGATTCAGACAACTTTTTCTCATTTCTGAGAACTGGAGCTTGTGGTTATGCCAAGGTCTGTTAAAAAGGTGGAACATGAGCACACACTGTGAGATAAGAACATCACAATGTCAGTATATCTTTCTTACAAGATATCACTGTCTGACAGTAAGAGGTACCTTAGGTCTCTGAAAAAACTTGGAAGAGACTAGATAAGTTGAGACCTGACAAGATGGACACTGACAAAAACTCCTTTAGACAGTCTAGGAGGATTGCTTCCATATCTCATTTCAATATATGAACTCTTTGATAGCAAATAATTTGGTGACAGGTATGTTCCCTTCCTAAAAATCTGTGCTCCCTTTTTTACCTGGCTAGGTTCTCTAAGGAGACTCTACAACATATAGCTACCTGAGTAAAACTGAATGTTTTAAAGGCCTTCTTTCAAGTCTGTATGCTTTCTGGGATCTGTTAACATTTGTCTGATATTACAAGGAATGCCATATAGAATAATGAGGTCATAGAATCATAGAATCATAGAATGCCCAAGGTTGGAAGGGACCTCAGAGGTCATCGAGTCCAACCCCCCTGC
>JAVCKT010019555.1:0-13642 GCA_032273925.1 Rhynchotus rufescens | reverse complement strand
TGTATCTTCGGTTTGCATTTCTATTTTGCAAGCTTCGTATTATTTTCTGCTGTTGGTTGCTTGGTAACCATTGGAAAATGGTGGTTTTTTTTTTTTTTTTTTTTTTTAATCTCCCATCTCCTTTCCTTCTCCCTCCCCCTCTCAGGTGAATGCACACTTTACATCTGATGATGTTATTTCCTGCATATCATTTCTTTCAGTAGCTGCATACCTTGCTATGTGTTTTCAGTACCTTAGTTTTAGATAATATTTTGCTTCCTTAGAGATAGATCCTGGTGTCTAAAACTATGGTGGCGATTAGACAAATCTTGGTTCTTCAGTGTTCAGATAGTGGCTTTCCCTTGATCATGAATTTGAAGTAAATTATCTGAAGTGCATCCTGGCTGAATATAGAAAAGGTTAAGAAAGAAATCAGTTCTTACTGTGAAATGCAACTTTGTTATTAACTACTCTCCAAGAATAGTAAAATATAATTGAAAGGTAACTTAACAGGAGTCTTTTCATGATAACCATTAAAGGAAAAAAAAAAAGGGTGGTGGTGGTGGTGAAATTCCTATTAGCAGTGGGGTGTTTCCAGGCTCAATTTTCACCCTTTCTGTCTACTCTGCAAAATAATTCTATTGTATTCTGTTTTAAGGTGGTAATTCTGTTTCAGCTGGGTAGTGACTCATAACTGCGTAGACTGATGGGCTTCCTTGATTTTTCTGCCTGAAATCTTGATCAATAAATAATAAAAAAAAAAAAGCAAATATGTTTTTGTTCAAATATTTGTTTTGTGCATACAAAACTAAAATAGAATGATGTAACTATCTAAGCTAAACGGAGAACAGAACAGAAAATGAGCAACAAAAATGAATGAAAAGTAAACACGGGAGAAATACAGTTAAGTGTTTCTGCTGGTAAATAAAATGTTCTTTATGGTTTTTATTAAATAGGCTTGGTTCCCTGTGGATGTGCATAAGGGTTGAACTCATCAATACAGATAGATCCAGTCAGACCAGCCTTTTTTTCTTAAGATGCTCCTTTTTGTCTGTCCACTGATGTGTGTAGGAGGTATATGCTGAAAAAAATGAGTTATCTGTGATTAGAACTCAGATTGTAAAACAAAGTAGCTTTATTTAAACCAGACTTTTAATTTTAACTAAAACCAGCAGAGTAAAGCTATTTTAATAATTAATTTTAATCTTGTTTTGTATCTATTTTTTTTGAAAGGAAAGCTTATTTTTGCAGATAACTGACAACTGCATTTAAATAGTCTCTTGCTAGTTGTCAAGTAACATACGTGTTTTGGTAATTATCTAGCTAACCTGGATCTCTTTTGATTCTGAAGCTTTACTGTTTGACCTGTTAGGAAATGGTGAGGGTGTTTGTCTTTTTCTGTGTGCTTAGTGTTCAAATAAAGATGCAGAAAACTGTCTCAATATTTTTGAGACATTCTTAATTTAGAAGTGTTAAATGAGTTATAATATTGTTTTCCTTATCATGATAGTTTAGCAGTGAGTCATATTTACCTTGAGGAAAGGTAGTGTTACTGGTGTTAATATTTTTAATGGAGTAAACAATTTGTTCTGAAGACTTGAAAAATACAGTAAAAGGAATATAACAGCTTATGGAGCTTAGCATTTTTGTACTGCCTAGTTCTCTTTCACTGATTGGAAAAGGAGAGCAGGCCTTTCTAGCCCTTCCCTCTCAGTGGGCTTCTCAGCTCTGCGTATGCCAATTGCTTAGCTGTGTCCAAGAAGATACTCTGTGCATCTGCAGATGTCCAAAGGTGCTTTATCATTGGTGATATGGGCTTGTCTGAGTTGCTCTGAAATCATCCAGCATTAGCAATGGGTTTGTATTGTTTGAATGTTTTTAATTAAATAAATCTATTATATTTGGGGCAGTACCTCAATATTCTTTGGGGCGGTACCTCAATATTCTTTCAAATAGAAGCTAATTTCCATTTGAAAAGCTTAACTTCAATTTAATGTTTGAAGTTGATTTTTTCATAATATTTAAAGTCTAGATTCTGTGGGGTTTTTTGTTTTTTTTTATTTCCATATTTCTCTGTGATGTCAAATCACCATCGCTGCTTTGTGCTGTGTTTTGGCTTTTTTTCTCATGCAGCGAGTTAGTCATTTTATACTAAGGTAACATGTGTTTTGTATGTTAACTCACCTCTCCAACAGCTGTATGTGGTAATATTGGGAGGTTTTGTTTTGTGGTGCCTTTATTCCTTCTTGTTCTTTTACCACAGAACAAAAATAACCAAATTTTGTTACGCTGCTGTTATATATGGTTATTATATATAGACTGCAGATCTGGTCACTTTTTGAATTTTGTTTTGGCTTTCAGTATAGCTAAACTTTTAACATGACATTAGAATTCCCAGCCTCTTGGTCCCATCAGAGAGTTTTAACTAGGAGGGTCTGAGTTCCTGGGTTGACATTTGTCGTCCACAATCTTTAATGTCTATATTGCAAAAATAAGGTGAATTAATGGCAGCCTTCTGTAGTGCTCAGAATCAGGTCTCTTGTGTGACTGTAATTCTGTTCATTTGGGAATCTGATAATTGTTTTTTAATGCTAATGAAACATACTTATTAAGTCTGTTGTTTTCCCTGGAGATCCCATTTTAATTCTCCTGACTCTTCAGTTCATTTTTGTTCTTTTCAATGTGGTGGCTGTGTCTCAAAGAAGCTGGGCGACTCAGGTGGCTGGCTGTGTCCTCGTGGAATTCTGCTGTTAGTGACCCAGGTGGGCAGTGACTAGTCTCTTTCTTAAGCAACTTCCTCAGATCCAAGAGACAGGGAGATGATGTGAGAAAAAGATGGTGCTTAATTTAAGATAATGAACCTTCCTCATGCAGCTGCACAATTTTGCCTCCATTATACCTGGCAGAGGTTTGAAGAGGAGGTAATTTTCCAGGATTTCTGCTTTCCAAGGCCAGTTTTATCACTTCTGATGTGGAAATGTGCTTTTCACCACCTACCTTTTATGTTCCTGTAACTGGCAAGAATCCTCAGTTAAGGTTGCCAGCTCCTCTCCTTTCCTTTTTTGGCCACAAGCAACCTCCTTAAAATGAGAGAGAAGGGTAGAAGCATCTTGGAAAAGTGAAGGAAAGGGGGAGCCGGGGAATTCATGAGAGTTTTCAAAATCATGAGCTTGAAGATAGAAACTTGGGTGTTGGTGCAGTTTTTTCTACCCTGCTGACCCATTGCAGAGGTGGCAGACTGCAGCACTTTGAAGATGAGTGTCTCACTTTCCTGTGCATGTCTCCTGCTCCTAAGACTTTCCCTCTGTGGTCAGGAGGATTTCACTGTAAGAGCAGTAGCTGAAGAGATGACTTGTAGCAGTAGCAGAACTGGATATAGTGATATCTTCTGCTGTGAGAGCTGCAGTAACAGTTCTGTCTTTGCAAAGACTGAGTGAGGCGCTGGTGTCCTTGAGAAGCACCAAAACATCAGTGCTTCTTTGTCTGCTTTGGAAGGTATAGGCTAAGTAAAATCAATGTTGCTTTTTCTCTTGGCTTGACTGAGACAGTACATTTTTTCTGCCAATGATGTATTAAGATCTGGTCCCATGGGGTAGGTCAAAAGAGGCTTCAAAATTTTTTTTGTCAGGTACGGGGTTTTTTTTTTTTTTTTTTTGCTTCTTATTTGTGACAGCAGAATTAGTATGCTGAGAGTGGGAGTGCTTTTTATAATTTTTTTTCAATTATTGCTTTAAAGAAAGGCAAATAGTTCAGTATCGATGATTATTCTTAGATAAGTTTTTTTAAAAAAAGCTGGATGTGGTTATAAAAGTGATACTCCGTGTTGATGATGACACAAACTGTTCAACTGTTTTCTCTGATAAATAGGCTTTTTTTTTTTTTTTTTTTTTTACTTTTTTTTTTAAATATTTTTTTTTTTTTTTTTTTTTTTTTTTTTTTTTTTTTTTTAATCCTGTTGCCATAGTACCTGAACAGCTCTGAGAATTTGAATGCAAGAGTGACCACCTTTTCCTTCCTCTGTAGCCTACAGGAAAAATAGTTTGTTAGTCTGAAGGGATACTTGTATGCTCATGTATGTATGCTTTATTGTCAAAACCCTACATTAAATTAAAAAAAAAAAAAGGAAGAACCATAGTGTTAATATCAGAATTAAGATTGAATCCAGTGCATTCTGTACTTTCCAGCATTCTCCCATAGGCCAGTTTTACACTTTACACTTCTATGCTTAAACAGGAAAAATGTGAAGATTCACAGTACGAATTTTTCCATCCAAACGCTTGTAGGACATGAAGGCTTGTCCTACCACGGGCTTTGAATGCTGGCAAGCGGAGTCAGAAGGCCGTTGTCTAGGGTTATCTCTAAGTTGAGAAATGGAAATTGATTTTTATGTTGCAAAACTGTTTTATATTATGGTTTTGCTAGTTGCAGAACTGTTAATCTCTCCAGTATTTAGACTGTAAGTAAGCATATTTGAGTTGCTGTACTTCAGCTAGCCAAATTTGGTCAGAAATATGCATGCAGTGAATGAAGTAGAGCAGATCGGTTAAGCAGTCGATGAGCTGTAACTTGAGGTGTCACATCACCGTTGAAAAGCTAGCACAAGCTCTTGGAACATTTGAGCTTTGCATCCTTCGTAATACTCTCTCTCCCTTTTAGTCCAAGTTCAAAGCTAGAATTTGATGTTTTTGTGTAGGAGAGGCACTGAGTTGGGGCAGAGCTGGAATGTTGCCCCCAGTGTGAGTGCAGGGGTTCTGTTGTAGCAGGCAAAAAATACAAAGCTGCAGAATGGTCAAATAGTTCAAGGGTAGTCAAAGAGAAGCATCAGTGCTCCACAGTCTGAGATGGATACTTTGGTCTGCTAGAAACAGAGAGGGGGAAAAAGGGCCCCAACAACCCTACAATATTTCCTGCTAGTATTGTCCGACTTATATCGAGTTCCAGCCTTGTTTTAGGATTCTTAACTGTGCATGGTTTTGTTGGAAGGGATAAGAGAAAAAGACCTAAGTAGCAGGGGACTTGGATACTGTGGTGATGGGTGTGACACACTCCCTGCAGGAAACCGGTGGACAAGATATAAATTGTTCATTGTTTTAACTGCTAGCTTGGATGTCCTTCTCTTTGTTTCAGTTTCCTTTGGACATGGTTTTACTGCACATCAGACTATTGACCGGTAGAAGGTAACCTTCCATGTTGTGCAAATTAATGGCTAGTGAACAATATGAGGTGGAAAAACTTTGCCTTTGTTTCGGAGCAAATCTGGACTTCTCAGTGCTGCCTGTGTATGCCTGGAAGAGACAGATGTATCTATGGCTACACCTGTCCTTGTTGCTTAAAGCGTCTGGTATCACTCTTGTTTAATCTGATGTTTGGGTGAGAAATGTAATTCTTTTGGCATGCTTTCTAACTGCATCCTTTTTTTTAAAAAAAAAAAATAATTTACTAAATGAAAGTATTTCCTTGGTTTGTAATGTTTAGTCTAGTGCTTATTTAGTTTTACTGTACCATATTTATAATTTCTTTGTGTAAATAACTGCAGATTCTGAATCTCACTTTCATTTACTTCCCTTTCCCCTGCTTTACTTTAATAAGTAAAGCTTCACTTTAATAAGTCTGCTCTATCTGTGCTTCAAACCGTTAGCAAGTTTTGCTATGAAAATGCTACACCAGAGTGTCATGCGATCAACTCAGCTATTAGCAAGCAGTTTTGCATTAGAGCTGAGCTGCAGGGGTGTGTGTTACTTGAGCTAATTGCTGTCCAGACTGGAATCTAAGATTATCACTTTATGATCTTTTTTTATTCTTATGTTTACCTGCCTGGTGTTTTTGGCAAGTAAAATCATACGTTGTTCAGACTTGCAGCTTTTACCATAAACATTTATGCTACCGTCATAAATTGTGACATCTCGCTTGCCTTTTTGCTGTTAGACTGCGGCAGGAAGGCTGAGACAGATTTTAAATGTCTCTTGGAAAAATCATCTCCTGCTTCCTGGCAGTGGGGTCAGTGATTGCCGATGAGTGAGCTCTGCATCAGGCAGACCGGGTAGTGGAACTCAGCATTGCAAATGTAGTTTATCATATATACATATCTCATTGCACTAGTGTTTGACTAATGTTATTGAGGCAGTACAGTAAACTTGTAGTAAATGAGGCTGAAATGGCATGACTGATGCTTGGCCTGCAATGTCACATTGCAGAACTGCAGGTGGAATAAAGGGCACAGCCAAAGAGAGAGTAGTGGATTTCTAGCTATGGACAAATATAGGTGCTTTGCTTCCATGCTTTAAAAAAACCTTATTATTGCTGCTGTGGGTTTCCCGTTGCAGAATATCAAGATGCAAAATGACATCTCATGCAGAATATGAGATGAAAAGATGAGATGTAATATGTTTACAGCATTGAAGGGCTGAGAAAACTTAGTATGTTCTAAAGAAATTCAAAGGCAAGGTGAATTTATTCTTCCATAGCCCGAAGGATAATATTTTAGAACAAAACTTGCTGCTATTACTTTGTGATATGAAATCAAATAGTTTTGCTTGTAGAACTATTATTTTTGCTTTATGATTAAACAGAAAAATTACTTGCTTGAGCAGCAGAACAAAGCTAGGTGCTTTCTGCGTTGGAGTTCACTGTTAGCCCAGGCATCCTTATGGCAACAGTCAGGGTAAGAGTGTAGCAAATAGCTTATACTACAGTTGAATAAATTGTAGTCCATTTTACTAAACGTATCTCTAGTGATTGTTGTAGAGATTTCTTAAATGGATCTTGAGACTACTTTGAGAATGTAGAATATAAAGTGAGGGAACTTAATGCAAATTTGCGATCTTGAATGCTTAATGTTGTTTGCGCAGTTTTGAGGAATGAAAAATTGCTCATTAAAGTGAAGCATGTTATGTTTCTGGCTTGGAGCCCCTAGCAGATACAGATGAACTCAAAAACGTGCATGTCTGACTTTGCTAACAAACAGTCTATGATAAGAAAGTCTTTCATGTATTATTTAATAAGAGAAAGTTTGTAATTATTTTTGCAAATATGATCTTGTGCTCCTTTGTGGTGAAGATGCAGTTTGATCAAGACTTTTATCTCTTTATAAAGGTACTGTCAAGATGAGATCTGTAGTATAAGAATTAGCTCACTTGAAAGTTGGCTTGTAGGCTTTTAGATGCCTTGAGTTTTAAATGGACTTCTGCTTTATTGTTGTTTGTCTTCTCAATTAGGCTTGTCACTGGCAATGGGCTCCGAGCATAGGCTGCTTCAGCTGATGGCTGCGTGGTCCACATGAGCTAATAGCTGTGGAAAGTCATGGTTGCATCTTTGCCATAGAAGGAAGATTTAAGGGTGTGTTAACGTGTCCTTGGTACTGTAAGGTACAGATGCCAGAGAGAGAGGCAACCCTGAAGAACTTGTTCTAAAAACAGTCAAGACAGACAAATGATCGGACAGGAAAGCGAAAGTATTGAGAGAAGTGACATGGCTTGTGAGCAAAGGTCAGTGGCAGAGTCGGATGTTGAAACGAAATTTAACTACCAGTCTGGTGCTCCTTTGTTATGCTCTACGGCTTGTGAGTGCTGGTAGGAGCATAGACTGTTAAAGAGAAAATTGCAGACTACTCAGTACAAACTCAAGCAATCTGGGTAAATTAATGCTTTTATTCACTTTGCACTACTTTGGTGTTTATGTGGAACAGAAAATAGCACACTGTGATCGCTTCTTATACTGCTGTTCCATTATTGTTCTTCATCCCACCACCATTAACAATTTTGTATTTGCAAGATAAGAACGTTTTACAGAAAATCTATTTAATTCTGTTTCCTTTGCATTTTGGTGTGAAAATGTATTCCTGTATTGTAGTGTACTTGGGTACTGAACTAGCATTCAGTTATGTTTTATGGATGTTAATACCTTCTGAGCATTCGGTCTTGACTAACCTGTACAGATTTGAAGAAGGGAAGGAAGAAAAAAAAAAAAAAACAACAAAAAAACAACCTCACACACAGAAACTAGGAGATAGGGGAAGTGATATAAATTTTTTCTGCAGTGGAAGAAGAGAGTAATATGTAGTTCTGTCTCTTGGACTACATTCTGAAATGAGAATTTCCATTAAAGCCAAGTTCCTTATTCAAAGGCGTTCTTGCATTTGCACCTTTGCAAAGCTTATAGTGCAAAAAGATTCTCAGGTGGGAGTGTTCAATGCTGAGTGGAAAGCCGAAAAGTGAAGAGACAATCCTCAGTGAGCGTTTGAGAATGTGTTTCACTTGTCCAGCTTTGAGTGCTAGCTCCCTTGGAATAACTGTGAAGTACAGGGAATATCAGGACTGACTTGGCTTTTTGAGTAATGTAAAGTATATTTGTTTTTCCTTCTGATTGGGAAGAGAGAATTCTGGAGGACTGAGGCTCCCTTCAGCTTAGATCAGTGTCTTGATGTTGCAAGTGAAACGAAGTGCGTGTGTTTACTGTGCAATAGTACTTTCTATAACTATTATATCTATATATTTATAATTACCATATACTGATTGACTTATTTTTATCACCTTTCTTCCCTGTTGTTTTTTGTGCTGTTTTTGTAATGAAATTGCCACTTGGATGATCTCTTCTGTATCTAAGATCTGAGCTGCTGTGGTAATTTAAGAAATGAGTACTGCCCAGCATCAGCAATGGGCAAGTCAAGCTCACCGCAGTGCTAAACTTAATTTTACAATGCACTTGCATAACAGCCATATCTATACAGCTTATTTACTGTTTGAACCAGTCTAGAATAGGTAAATCTTAAGCAGCTTCTCATATTTCTATCACTGATATTAGGTATCATATAGAGCATATATAGTAGTTTGGTTGACTTATAAGGCAAAATTTGTCAAAACATAACTACAGAAAAGGCACTGGCCAACTTAAGTGTGTGTATGTGTGTGTTTAGGTGCATACAGAACATGCATGAAATTATGACATTCTGCATTGTCTTAAGATAATGTCTTCGGTTGAACCACTATAGGAGTATTATACAATAATGAATGCAGGAAGGAGGAGAAAAAAAAAAAAGAGGGAGGAACCTTCAGCATAAAGTTGAGGTTGAAAGGAAAGAAGTAGAGGAGAAAGGACAGAGGTGTGGTGATGGTTAGTATAGTGGTTAGTATCGCTTTTTATTGATGCTTTCAGCATCATTAGGAATAATGAATTTTAGCTAAATAGTAATCACTGTATCAGTGACTATTTTTACATGCTTTTTTATGCTTTTAAATGTGTAGTTTGATCTACAGATTTTAAAATAGAATTAATTTCATTCAACATTAGAGTGACTTTCGTTTTCACGCCATGCAGTTGATTATGGCACAGTTTAAGTGCTGTGGTTTAGAAATAGATCTGAGTACAGTGATCTACTTTCTTGGGGCAGGATGCAGTTATTATGGTATCATAAAACTTAAATTAATGCAATCCATTTCCTGAAATGAGGAGTACATGTGCAACTTCTCCTCTGGATGTTGCAAGACTGTGTTCGTTGGCTTTTGAAATATATCAGCCCCAAGAAGCTAGGATCTCCCACCTAACAGCAGGACTTCTGTAATAAAGATGCACAACTGACTTGACATACTTGCAGGAAAAAAAATAGTTTCTGATCAATTGATGGCTTGAATTAAAGACCTGTGCAAGAAAGTAGGCTGTTCTTTTTCAGCTTGGCACAAAATCTTAACTTGCATTCAGCGTACATTAGGTGCCTTAGTCCCTTCATCCTCTTCCTGTGGAAACAAAGCTGAATTTTGAGCAAAACAAAAACCTCGTCTCCAGGTCTACTCAGGTCTGCGCAAACACAAGTTCAAACAGTTGTGCAAACAGCAAGTTGCTAAGTGCTTTCACTATGTGCTGCAATGCTTTTAAGCAACTGAACTTTTCTTGAGCCTTCCTGCCCCCTGTGCACCTCCCTGTTTGTTATCCTCTACTTTAAGCGTGTCCAAGTGCACCAGTTTCTGTCCCCCAGCTGCCCTTCCACCTTCTTTCTCTCCCAGCTGCTGATACCCTTCATCTTCCTTGCCCCTAGCTCTCAGATTCTACTTGCACCATCTGTCAATGTGTAATGGTCTTTTTTTTTCCCATTACCTTCTTGAGTTCTCTGAAGAACTCCACATACTTCCAACGACTGCAGGATTCGAATCCTTCTCCAAGGACAGGATTTATTTATGACCATTTACGCGGCATCCTTTCCTTCTTCAGCTAGAAAATGGGAGAATAACTTTGTAGGAAAAGGAATGCTGTTAACTCAGCTTAAGTCTGGAAATACTATTTTAAAAAAAAAGTTTATTATATGCATTTTGACATTTGAAACATTGTAAGGAAGAAGTTAGAAAATTATATCTGCTTATGTGCTTTGAATGTTGCCTAATGAAGAAAATGATACGCTATGTCTCATTTACATAATATAGTAGCAGTTTATATAGTATAACTGAAAGGCGAGGGCGGTCTTTTAACCATATTTTTTGCCTTTTAAATTTCATTGTTGGACTTCTGTTTGCCAGTTTTCAAAAGGCTTTTCAGATAAATTTGTCCAGAATTTGGACAAAGAGCAGTTGTACTGGAGTGTTGTATTTTCAGGAGTAAAGGGGTGACCTGAAATAGTTCTTGCAAATAAGTGTTTGTGTTTGCAAGTTTTTGCAAATAAATGGTTGCGTTTTTTTCATGTAGACCAGAGGGCAAATGGAAGCTAACAGGTGGTAGTTCAAATCTTCATCTTTCAGGTAGCTCTGCAGAGGTGGGATGGACCCCTTATCCACTTTGTTGTGGTTTTCTGTAGATAAAGGTGTCTGTTCATATGAGCTTGTGTGTTTACCTACAGGTTTGTGAAATTGGTGATCATTAATTTTGTAATGGGCGAATTCTGCCAATTTGATAGTTGGATGTAGCAACACTCCTGAACTTTCTGCTGTACTTTAGTTTTTTTGAACTTCCTTATTGTTCTGTTAGATAATGTATTAATTTTTTATCTGTAGGTCATTGCAACTGTGGTTTCTAGTGTGGGCGTCTTTGAAACATTGAATTTAGAATTAGCTTAAGTCATTTGCCTTTTACAGACAGAAATGTCATGAGTCTCAGATGTTTAACGAAACATCGTATTTGGGAATGTAGAGGAAATGACTCAAAAGATATTTAGTCTAATTTACAGGTAATCTTGTTTAAAAAAAAAAAGGGTCTGGGATGGGAGGCGGTCAGAGGAATCTAGGGGAAGTTACCAGACAAGCTGTAGTGCAGTATTTAGTAAATACATTGTATACAGAGCCTTGCCTAGACTTCTGTATCTCAGACCATCAACAGACATCATTTTAGTGTTAAAGTATTGTGATTATAAGGAATATTTCTGATGTCTCTGATAGTTGGTGTGGATGACTACAGCTCAGAGTCTGATGTGATTATTATACCTTCAGCCCTGGACTTTGTCTCACAAGATGAAATGTTGACGCCTTTGGGAAGACTGGACAAGTACGCTGCAAGTGAGAACATATTTAACAGGTATGGCTTTTAAATGTCTTCTCTGGAGAACAGTGTGCACACTATTCATCAGATTCAAATCTGACTCAAGTTAATTAGCATGAAATACAAATAATTTTTAAAATTACGAAGTTCTTCAGTTTCTACTCCTCCTTCTCCTTGTTGATGCACCCTCTACTTACAGAGAACAAATATTGATGTTAAAAAATGTTTGCTTACCTGTTAAGTAACTGAACTTCAGGGCTTCTAAAGTTTTTCATGAGATGGACCACATCCTGTTGACCAAGGGTTAGTAGATAATTGTTAATGATCCATATGTCTGTAGAAAGTGACATTGGGAAAATATGTAATGAAAGGTCAGGAGAAAATAAGGAATAGCACTGTGGCTTACCAGAGGAACACGTGTTCTGCAGGTTCATCTTAATCTGTAGACAAGAATTTAAGTATAGCTGCTTCTGGCTTTTGAAAACAAAAGACATGCTAAGAAGAAAACTTTACCTTGTCCTGTGTTGTTGTTTTACTTCAGGTTTTCCACTTTGTATTTCTCGAGCCCCGAGTTAGTTGCACAGGTACAGTAGAACACTAGACTCGCACAAAACTATGCATACATACTCTGCAAGGGAAAGACATTCAAAATCAACATTTATTTTGATTGTAACTGTAGATAGTTGCTAGATCACAGAGGCACCTTATTGTTGAGATTTCTGGAGTTTTATTTAACTAAATTTGACTAGAGCTCCAGGCATGTGTTTAAGAAAGTATGCTTCCTTTTTTGTTGTCCTTATATAGAAGATAAGTCTATAATCATCCACACTGTAGATTATTTATTTTGTTTGCATGACTACAGTTCTGTATTGATTTAACCATTTGTTTAAAATAATCTTGTGGCATGTGCTTAAAATACCCACTTGTGTTTCTCTGTGAGGGAAAATGCTTGGAGTAGCAAGTTCTTCCTGCATGTATTTTTTTTCTTCCTGTATAGACCTGTTGTTTAACCCTAGCTCTTTTTGTAGGCCTAGGTCTATTATTTAACACTAGATAATACAGGAAATAGTATGAGGAGAAAATTGATGATAAGACTGTGCGTAGCAGTTAAATCTGAGGGTAACTATTACAGACAGCTCATATACAATTAATTCTGAGGAAGTATCAGAAACTTTTGCTAGATGGAGATGGAGTTTATCATAGATGTAAGTTCAAGAGAAACATTTCATTTTTTTAGATTAAAATGATTTTTGCCTCCAATTACATATATGTAGAATTAAGATTTTTTTAATTACAATTTAAATGATAAAACTATATTTCCCTGATCTGCATGCATATGGAAATTTCCATTTGTATATTCTTATACCCTTGAAACAGAATAATTGAATCTGGGTAAATCAGAGTGAGATTTTATTATTATGATTATTACTTAAATGGATGATGCATACTACACATGTGACAGTGAATAATTACAAAGATTTTTAATCAATTATCACAAAAACCCAGGCATCTATACCTATCTGTACGTTATCAGTGGCACTTATGCTGTCTGCAGTGTCAATGAGGACTGGGCCTAGACTATCTGGGAAGCCTCTGTTTGGCTAAAGTTATGTGCTGTTGTGACCGTGATACAGGCATACAGCTTCTCACGTGGTTGGTAGAAGGCGACTGCCCTCTTTTGTGGTCTCACTTCAAAAAGAGCAGGCATCAAAAACGGAGATTTTGATCACACCACCCATGACAGTGAATAATTTTGAAGTGGCTATTTGATTCTCGTCTCTAGCAGTCACAAACCCACCCTGGTGGTATATGTCTGTGATTGTGGAAAGAAATCTGGATGCCTTTGAAATATAGGCTCTGTGATGGAATAAGGCTTTTTAGGAGCTGAGAGAGATTTTTTTTTTCCAAGGAAGTAGAGATGATGTCTCAGGGTCACACTCTGAATCTTTATTCCCAATTCTGGTCAGCAGCGACAGGACCCTTGTTTTACTCTGTGACACCTAAGGTTTGTATCAGGAAGCCCCCCTGCCGTAAGAGGAGAATGCTGTTTTCATTTCTCTGTGATGCCTTGCTTATTAAGAACTTCTCTGCCTAATTAGGAAAATGTCTTTGGTGGGATGTTGGTAATCATATCAAGACCGTTGTATGCTTAAGAAAATACCATGCCTCATTTCTGTATAGGTCTGATCAGATTATAGTCAACAAGTTA
>JAVCKT010019554.1:10979-47668 GCA_032273925.1 Rhynchotus rufescens | reverse complement strand
AGAAATCCCTGTCTTGACTTTCTCGAAGAAAGAAAAAACCCTCAACGCTGTTTTGTTTTCCACATACTTAGCATGACTGTGGTTTATTCAGGAATAAAGATGGCTTTTTTAACATAGGCATGCTATAAAGAAATGGAACAAGTTTCACCTTCTCGCTCTGCTTATCGCCAGTCATTCAAATTCCACGGACTATAAGGAGACCCAGCACTAACTGAAACGGGAGCTGGGAGCTGAATGGGATTCAGGGTGAATACCCTCTTTAGCTCAAGCTGTACCTGAAGGGTAATGTTTAGTAATCTCTGCGCTTTTGTCTAAATGCTCTTATTGCTGTGGTTTTACAGCATTTTGCTTTACTTAATGGAATTATCAGTTCCTAAAACAACAGTGAAAATGCAGAGGTTTAAATTAAATATTCTAAGAGTCACTTGACATTTTTTCCCCTCTTAAAGTCTCTTTAGAAATATATAAAGCAAATGACTGCCTAGCAGTCCCCTGTCTTGTAAAGCATTGATCAAAGGTTCTTAAGAAAGCTTCTTCTAAAAAATGGGCACGTACTCTTGGGAGGGGAAGAATGAGTAAGTTAAAGATACCCACTTTCCACATTACAGCCTTCCCGGACTGCAGCAGACAAGTTAAAATTGAAATTAGCTCGGGACACACTGATATAACGCCAGAAATAGGGAGCAAACAGAGCTCATTTGTTGCAGTAAAGCAGCTCACTGCTTATTAAGTCTACAAAGTCCCACTTCAAGTTGAGTGTCTTTTGTTTTGTACCTTAAAGAAAATATTTAAAACTAACATTTCAGTAAAACAGTCTTGTTTTTTTTTCTCCCCCAGGTTGGTTCAAAGCTTATCTCCTGCCACAAACTGGTGCTCGCTTGTGTTATACCTTATTTTAGAGCCATGTTCCTTTCAGAAATGGCCGAAGCCAAGCAGACGCTGATCGAGATCAAGGACTTCGACGGTGACGCCATCGAGGACCTGGTGAAGTTTGTCTACTCCTCCCGGCTTACGCTGACTGTCGATAACGTCCAGCCTCTCTTGTACGCCGCGTGCATTCTGCAGGTGGAGCTGGTAGCAAAAGCTTGCTGTGAGTACATGAAGCTCCACTTCCACCCCTCCAACTGCCTGGCGGTGAGGGCCTTCGCCGAGAGTCACAACCGCATCGACCTGATGGACATGGCCGATCAGTACGCGTGCGAGCACTTTGCCGAAGTGGTGGAGTGCGAAGACTTTGTGAGTGTGTCGCCCCAGCACCTCCATAAACTCTTGTCCTCCAGCGATCTCAACATAGAAAACGAGAAGCAAGTTTACAATGCTGCCATCAAGTGGCTTCTGGCCAACCCGCAGCACCACGCTTTGTGGCTGGATGAAATCCTTGCTCAGGTAGGGTAGACTGAGGCACGGGGCATGGCCCATCTCTGCTCGACTTCTCTACCACCTGTTTGAGTTAAGTAGCTTTTATGAAGAAAGATATTCCTACCAGTTGGTGCCTCCTGTGTTATTACATAGCGGTTAATTGAGAGTGGAAGCAGGTTAGACCTGAATATCAGGCTCTATAAAGAGTACTCACTTGATGCTAACGTGGAGGGAAAGGGTGGGAAGGAGGTTAGGAGCCAACAAAAAACTTTACTTGTGTCAGAGCAGAACCTTCCTAGATTTATATGCAGTGGAGAACAAAGCCGTCACTTCGCAGGTCTCGATATTGCAACAGCCTAAAATGCTAACTTCTTTTTGCTGGTAATTATGTAGCCTTAGCAAAGCCTAGCTATTGAGGAGTTCTGTTACACAGCTGCGAAAGTGAAGCACAAGAAGACAGATCACCAAACTGTGCTGCTTCTGTAGAATACTTGATATCTATATATAATTACCAGAAGACCAGGAGTTTGTACCTGATTCAATCAGAGTAAGACAAGAGGCCCATATCCTTTAAAGCTCACTAGACGAGTGATAACCTGCAGGTTCCACACAATGAGTTTTGAGTTTAAACCTGGAGGCTCATTAAGAGTCTGGTGCTTCTGAAAGCAATTCATAAATGAATCAAAAGGTCCTTCAGCTAACACTGTTTAAACATCCTTCAGAACCCTCTCTTGCCAAAATACTCTGTACTTCGATTTCCTCACATACTGTTAATGGAAGCTTGTAAACCAGTATGTAAAGTTTAATATGCAGTATATAAGGTATATAAAGCTTGAAATATGCACCAAGGAGCAGTTCCCATGCAGTATAACAGGCACTCTATATCTTAGCAGGAAGAAACACTCGTGCTGTTTCAGTTGTCACTACAGGATATATTTTGCTTCACAAAATTCTGCACTTGAGCACAATTCCTAACATTTGCATTATGTAACTACTAAGAAGGCCACTAACAGGATGATTTCATTGTCATTTCTTGTATCAATTTTCACTTTTCTTGAAAGCTCACAAGGCTTCATTAACACGCTCCCCAAAAGCTTCCATTTCCTCTAGATCAGCACGCATTTGTTGTATGCTTGCACATGTTGTTTATCTACAACTAATAAAAATTAAGGGCAGTGTTCATTTGAGCTTTTTTTTTTTTTTTTTTAAAGTAAGATCGATTGCTATTGTCCCTTTATGTTAGGAGATAAAGATAACCGATTTACCCAATTCATGGAAATTAAGTTTGGAACAAAGCAATGAGAAAAGTAAACCCTTGTGTTAACTATGGGTTATTGGCCAGGCAGGAAATGGAGCTTCTAGGGGCATTGGACATTGTTGCTCCTTGAAAACCAGATTAGGATCCAGCTGTTAACACTCTAACCTACCCACAGTGTATCAGACTTGCGGGTTAAAAGTGGAGTCTGAATTTCTGTCAGCCTCGAGCTCTCAGTGAATCATTAACCTCATGAGGCTAGGGTTATAGGGTGATAGGCGATGCTTTGCATTGGTCTAAAATGACCACTGACCTAAGTAAAGAAATAAACTGGTTTGGAGCAAGGCGGGCAAGAGGAGCAGAGTCTCCTGATGACTGAAAGACTCCATCCTACTGCCTGGAGAAACTGCTTTTTTTCAGGACTGCTGCATAGCTAACTGGGACACTCCTTGACAGGGTTGGCCCAAGCCAAATATTACCAAATCAGGCAGTGCCACCTTTTGGCCTTCCTTTTGTCACCTCAATCCATTTGTACTTCATATCCCTCAGGCTTTTTCCTCACAAAGGCAAGTGAAAGATGTGCAACAATTTGGAGATAGTTTTTCAGAGACCTACCTCATTTCAGACGTGCCTTGTCAGTGCAGGTGTCTCATTCCGTGTAGAACCTCACTGTTCTTAAGCACCCTGGGGAAAGGATTTGGGAAAGATATATTTAGAAACAAAAGTCAGTGCAAAAACTGAAGGTTGTTAGTACAGCAAAAAAAATTCACAATACCCGATTTGAGTGAACTACACTGCATTAAACCTTTTCTTCAGGTATCCTGCAAGGCTGTCAGGCCAAATCCACACACGAGAGCGGTGTTACTGCCCAACCAGTCCTTCCATCAAAGGTACCTAGCATGTCAGCTCTTACTTGCCACACAAATAAAATGAATTATTGTAACAGGATCCTCTTATGCTGGCATAATCTGCTCATGCCAGCGTTACTCTTGAAGCAAAAGCTGCGAGCCACTGGGAATACAGTTGCTCTTTTTACTCAAGAGTGTGGGGCTGCTGCACGGCCCCAGGGTTGCAGGCTGATGCGTATCCGTCGCTGTTAATAGTTAGATGCAGTCAGTTTAGCCAGTCACTCCAACTGTGTTCATTTCTGTCAGGTACGACTGCCTCTGTTGCCCATTTGCTTCCTTATGGGTGTTGTGGCAAAGGAAGAGATTGTCAAGCAGAATCTAAAATGTAGGGATTTGCTGGATGAAGCAAGAAACTACCACCTTCACCTGAGCAGCAGGGCAGTGCCAGACTTTGAATACTCCATTCGCACAACACCAAGGAAGCAGACTGCTGGTAATTAAAATTAAATGTGTGTCTGATTATCCAGTATTGAGTGGTGTGGAGAGAAAGGGCAGCTCCTCTGTTGAGGGTCAGTTAGCTCCCTATAAATGGCTGCTAATGACTTCTTGCACAACTGGATGAGCCCTTGCGGACCTCTGGCCATGAAGTTGTGCACTGCATTTTCTTAGCAGAACTGTAAAGTCTTTGTTTAGAGCAATACTCATCCTCATCAGGAGGATCCATATTCAATCCGTATCCGTATTCAAGGTAGAACTTTCAAGTACTTTAAAGTTATGGGCAGGTAGTATGCTAGAAATTATATGCTTGAGTTATGCAGAAAATGGTCAACACTTGTTTTTGCCCTCGTGTGAGAGGGTTGAGCTGTCTTTAATCTCTCTGGCTAACCAAAAGCAAGTGATGTGCTTAGGAGGGCACATCTTGTTTTTTTTTTTTTAAATTTTTTTTTTTTAACATTCAGTTATAAATAACAATATATTTATCTCCCTAAGAAAATAGCAAAAAAGTATTTAATATATATGTTATTTTTGCAAGGACAGGGCTAGTTAATTGCCAGAACAGCATGCCAAACGAAAGCCAAAACGCAGGACGAGGGATGCGTCCCTTGAAAGGGAACATGACCTATCTCAAACCTTCCAGGCTTTGATCCGCTCTGATATACAAATGTAATCCCCTGTTTTCCTCCTAGTTGTCCAGAAGCCTCTTTTGTCTCCTCCCTCCTCAGGTGTGTTATTCTGCGTCGGCGGGAGAGGTGGCTCCGGTGACCCGTTCCGCAGCATTGAGTGTTATTCTATCAGCAAGAACAACTGGTTCTTCGGCCCCGAAATGAACAGCAGAAGACGACACGTGGGGGTCATCTCGGTGGGAGGTCAGTAACAAAGCAGCCGTGGGCACTTTTTGGCTCCTTTTGCGGAAATTGGTGCTTTTAAGAAACTCATCTGTGTTAGAATGGCTTAACTGGTGGATGTCCCTCAATTTTGTACAGCTCCTTCCCTGTGAAGGGGTTAGTACTTGCTCAACAGTATGAGAATATGGTTATTGAAAAGACATCAATGCAGTATATAAGCCCTCTGTGAGTTGACTAGGTAATTTAACATTTATCTGTCCACCTGTAAAGAAATATGAGTATATAGGACAGTTACCCACAGTCTCTTAATAGTTTCTTTCAGAATTAAACACATAGGGGCTTTCTTTCTCCATTAGGCAAGTCACTAAGACCTTAATTCTTCTAAGAGGAGACCTACCTTTATTTTTTGGGACTCCAGCTTCTGAAACCAGGTCCGTGCAGTCGGGAGCAGCTAGCATCCATGACTCAGCTTTTCCTCATACATGATGGCCTTTGTGCTACAGCAGAACAAACATATTTTTTTCCCCTCTTAGAAAAGCTGGAGAGCCTGATACATCCATACAAACATCCCCCAACTGTCCTGAGCTGCAATAGCTAATAAGTTATACGAAGATTTCCTTTATACATGTTTTAACTCTTTGGTTGAGTACAGCATGTAAAAATTATGAAGTCAAACTTCTCAGAATTCGATGCTGAAGAATTTAAAACATTAATATTTACTTGAGCTTATTTCTTTATGTAGGCAGGGATATTATATACATAAAAACTGAGACATTGCCAAGCAATCTCTGTATCTGATTACATGTGTGCATTTCAGGTAAAGTCTATGCAGTAGGTGGGCACGATGGAAACGAACACTTGGGAAGCATGGAAGTATTTGATCCTCTCACAGACAAGTGGATGATGAAGGCCTCAATGAACACAAAGAGGTTTGTGTGTGAGGATCCAACACGAGACAAAAAACGTGATGCATCACCTATTGTTGATGCTGGAAAACATCCTCATGTCTACCTTGGGCCTTATTTGAGTTCCCAAACTCAGCTACTATTAGGAGTTTCTTTTCTGTTTTGCAGTTTAATTGCTAGCACACTGTCTTACTAGCTGTAGAGCAAACAAATCTGCATCCCCTATTGGCCCCAACACTGAGTTTGGGTAACATACTAGGAATTTCATTGAAAAACTGCAGACTGTCCCTCTCTAAGGGGGTTACCCCTCTGCCTGATACCAGGGCTAATATTTGTTCTTTGACTTCTTTTATTTTTGCCTCTGTTAATCTTATTTTTTTGTTAAGCTAGATAAAGGCATCTGAAAGTGGTGTTGGGGGGGTGCTTTTAAGAGTGACCAAGGTCATTACCAGCAGCACATGCATAGTCAAATATTTGAGCAGGAAAGGAACAGGATCACTTGAGCATCACTTTACACTTATAATGGGTCACCTGTCCTGTCAAACAGCATCGTGACCTTGGACGTCTTTACATCAGACCCTAAGGCAGACTTTGTTTTCTTGCTCAGTCGACAGATTCTAACTCAATGTGGCTGCTATCACAACTGACCACAAAAGTGAAGATAAAACATGTTTTGACTGCTTACCGTTAACAGGACCAAGTACACTCCATCTGTTAAGGCAGCTTAAGATGTTTTGGGATCTTGTCACAGTGCTGATACCTGGAGAAAGACTTTACCTCCTTCCAGCCTAAATATGTGCTAAGTCACTCTCTAAGTAATAACACCAGAACAGTTTTCCTCAATTGTTAAATTATCCATGTTATAATTTAGCTAGAAACTTAACGCTTACCTTCTCGACCATCTTTTACATAATGGCATACAGCTCATTGTAGAGAACTGATGGTACTCTCATCCTGATAGATTTCATAGATTAAATGTAAACTATCACAACACAAACTTAATAATATACAGAATAAAAACAGAATAAGAGAAGCTGCAATTAAATCTTCTTAGACGTCAGGCTTCTAATATCCCATGTACATGTGCTTTTTTTTAGCGCACACTAAGATCACCCATAAAAGGCACTTCCCTACTGATGACAGCACATAAGTTAATGCAGTTAAAATCAGCAGGTTTATCTCCCTCAGATACAACAGACAGAAGGTATAAAATTCAGGACTGAGGTAGAGGAATTTAACGCTCAAATAAGAGTCTTTGATCCCCTCCAGCCAAAACAGTACCCCATGGCATTTTACAAGGCCCTTAACTTCTATGCAGTCTAAAAAAAATTCCAGTTGCAACCGTCCTCTTTGCTAATTTTGGACTGCAAGATGAGCACAAAAGCAGCTGGAAAAGCTGAGGTGATGCAAAGGTAACGAGAGCCCCCCACCAAGTGCATGTAAGAGAATCTGCCTAATGCTGCAGCCTTGCTGAGAGCCAGCAAGGGCTGAGCTCCTGTGCACTTAGCAGGCTTGGATCCCTCTTTAGTCTAAACTTCATGCACTTTTAGGTTTTCGTTATTTTTTCCCATACTTTGAAGCCCTTGCCAGTCGGACAAAATTGCACTTCATGCAACTTTCCCACTTCCCTTAAGGATTCCCACTGCCGTACTACTCATCCTATGGTTTCCCTAGGAGAGGAATCGCTCTCGCCTCCCTGGGCGGCCCGATTTACGCGATAGGAGGTCTGGATGACAACGCGTGCTTCAGCGACGTGGAACGCTACGACATCGACTCCGATCGCTGGAGCAGCATCGCGCCCATGAACACCCCCCGAGGAGGCGTTGGTTCTGTAGCCCTCATGGTGAGTTAGCGTCTCCGCCCGAGCCAGGGATGAGCCCTGAGGGACCTACCTCTGGGAGGACTTCTTAAACTCATCTTACGAGGCAAGACTGTAAGGTTTTGAATCCAGGACAGGTGGTGGGTCTGATAATTTCTGGCCGTCACAGTCCTATGGAAGTGTACAAAAGATACAAGTATTTAGAGCCTGTATCACTTTGAACTCTGCTCTCTGCTTTAACCTTATTTCAGAAACTGGGAACAAACTTGTCATCAAAGATGCCTTTAATTACACAATCATAAGAGGGGAGATAATAATGCTCCCCATCTCATCCCAAAGACTGGTTCATTTTAGTTACAATTCTTAATCTAGTTTATCCATCACTAAGTTAATCCTTCTGTTGTCTTCTATGCTCTGCAAAGTATCTGGGCCAGTATAGAACTTTTCCAATTGCTTTACTGGAAACAGCAATGACAACCTGTTAAAATTGGTCTGTTGTCAGAATATTTAAAAATAAACACAACAGTCTGCATACACTGGGCAAGCGTTTCTCTAATTTTAAACACTCCCTATAAAAAGCTAGATCTATCTATCCATCTATCTATCTATCTATCCGTCTATCTATCTATCTAAAACTTATATAGAAATCTTTCTCTGAATGCCTTTCTTTCAGAGCCATGTTTACGCTGTGGGTGGCAACGATGGGGTAGCATCTCTTTCCAGCGTGGAAAAATATGATCCTCATTTGGATAAGTGGATAGAAGTGAAAGAGATGGGTCAGCGAAGAGCTGGCAACGGTGTGAGCGAGCTCCACGGCTGCTTGTACGTCGTCGGTGAGTAGGAGCACGATGTTTTGTAGGCCATTTCTCATGAGCATTGCAGTTGGAAATGGACTGTGGTTGCTAAGGCAAACAGCGAGACCCAATCTGCACTTTGTGTACTTGGATGGTAGAAGAAAGGAAGCACAACCAGGGCACACCTACAGGTATAATAGTGAGGAAATTAAAAAGAATTTAGTATTCCACATTTTGCGAGGGCTGTACTGTCCAGCACAAGATGTCTACATGGAGAATGCTCAGGAGACCACTCACTAATCGCTACTTTCCTTATTACGAACATTCTCCATAAATCCACATACTTTAAAAGCATTCAGCTCTATTTTGAGCGTAGACATCTTTAGCTTTCTAGCAGAGTGACTACACTTCATGCACTGTCAACCCAAATGCACTCTGTTGTGCTCCAGCTGTGCGTGGCACTTACTGCTGCTCCTGAGGGAAGAAGCTAAGCCTGTCACGGTGGTGATCCCGGGGCCGCCCGGTGATGCACATGCTTGCTTTGTTACCAAGTTTGATATTTGATTGTACCTCCATAATTGCACTTTTAGGAACTTAAAAAAAACAACATCCTATAGAAACATAGGCCTGGACACCAGTCCAGTGCCCGGAGGCAGGACCCAGATGATGTTCATCCTGGCTAGCAGCACTGCTACGAGTGCCTAAGTACCAACGCGTGGTGCTTCTTTGCAGGTGGTTTCGACGACAACTCGCCGCTGAGCTCCGTGGAGCGGTTTGACCCGCGCAGTAACAGATGGGAGTACGTGGCAGAGCTGACGACGCCCAGGGGCGGGGTGGGCATAGCCACGCTGATGGGCAAAATCTTTGCCGTCGGAGGTCACAATGGCAACGCGTACCTGAACACAGTGGAAGCGTTTGATCCCATAGTGAACAGGTAATTTCACTTTTCTCTTTTGGTGTAAAACAGAGATATTTGCCTATTTGAAAGCACAGCGTAATGGCAGTGGTGTGCAGGAGGAACCTAGTTGTTGTTTCTTGCTGCTAATCAACTACTACTCGTGACTTCAGGGATCTGGGAGTGCTGCTCATGCCACTGGCTTTTCCTTGTAGATATTGAAGCATGGCATCAGTATGATTTTAAAAGATGAATGCTTTGTTGTCTCTATTTCCTCCTTGTAACTAAGCATTCACTTATCTTTTGTCCTTCTTTTCCTGTCCCTCCCTTGTCTCTTTGCCTTCATTCAGTAAGAATGCAAGTTCTTGTGGTTGTTTCAATGTAATTTTGCATTAAACTAACCAGAGCAAGAATAAGCCAGCAAGGTATATTAGCATTTGTACAGCAGTGTGGCAGCCGTGAGAAAGAACTACTTCAAGCTGTCCATAAAAGACAAGAACTTACCTTTCTCTTTTTCCTCTGCTCTCATCTTCAGGTGGGAACTCGTCGGCTCCGTGTCGCACTGCAGGGCAGGGGCAGGAGTGGCCGTGTGCTCCTGTCTCAGCAGCCAGGTCCGTGATGTGGGCCAGGGATCCAGCAACGTCGTTGACTGCATGTGAACGCTGCTGTCTCCTCTACAATCCAGAAGAGCAGCACTACGGAGGCACTGCACAGCTTTTTAAACACAGTGTTTTGTATGGTAGGTTATGAGAAACACAAAGCATTTTCTTTGGGAAAATGTTCCTTACCGCCACAGTATGGTTTTGGTGGAGTTCTGATAAACATGAGACAGAAAAGCCTTGGGAAAATGGAGCAGAAGTCTGTCTTTCCAGAGGAAACCCACCTCAGCCGTACCTGCTCCATTTTTAAGAAGTTGGAATTTCAAAATCATTTCAAGCAGCTGTTGCAGGGATTCACTACTGAGCTGTAAACCAGGCACTGTGGCCGAAGAGAGCAGTAGCTGGAGCTGCTGAGCCTTCCCAGCAGCCCTGCTAAGCGTTTACTGAAGGACTCGTGTGCCATGTACATGTAATTTATTTTCCAGAAATGCAGTCCTCAACATTTTCTAGTTCTAGAAGAGCCTTTCATGTTTTAGAAGGTAAAAACATCCCTGTTTCATATTGAGGTAACCAGAGCAGAGAGGTCAGCTGCTTACCTCCCAGGGGACTGAGAGTCTCCGGCTGCGGCTGGCTGCAGTGCAACTGTTCCTGAGACTGAAGACAGTCAGTCCCAAGCTGTCATTTGTACTTTGTCACTTGTGGCAAAGCTGAAAAGATACCTGCCCTCTTTGTGGGACGTACCTGCTGCAATACTGGGCTTCTTGTCTTCAATAAAATGTATAGTAAAGACTCCCTCCAAAAGGTAAGTTTCTGTCGAGATCCTGTTCCTTAAGTATAATGGTAATAAAGTGCCATGTGCCCTACTTTTAGATAACCGTGTGACAATGTGTGGAGATTAGTGGCCTCTGAGCCTGCTAATTCCATTTATCATATGAAGTAGCAACACGTTAAAGAAGTTGCAGTATTCTGACCAAACAAAACACACCTTTAAATGCAACTCTTACGAGCTTCCATGTCCAGTCTGACTGTTTAGCAGCAATGCAGTGACAACAAGAAGGCTCAAGATGGAAAGAACGCATCCCCAAAACAACTGACCCTAAAACAAAGCACTGCAAACAAAACAATACTTCTTATAAAATTAAACCCCCAAACTCACCATGAAACCCTGAACTCAAGAGCAAGTCCAGCTAGAAAGACTAGAGATAGCTATTCCTGCATCACCTTGAACAAATCAAGACCTGACCCTTCTGTGACCAGTTCCACACAACAACATTTTCCAAGTGGCTGGAGAGACCACAGAAAACTGCTTTGCATTCAGGACCAGCAAAGGGCTGTGCCTGGGCCAGCAGGAAGCACAGCAGTGTTCTCCTATTGCATTACCATCATTGAGCTTTTCTGTTTCCAATTGCTTGCATGCTGGTGCCACCCAGGGACAAGATGAATGAGTGGGACTGTAAATCATCAAATGGAGCAATAAAACATTTGTATGTCGAGGCCCCTTGTGTGACTGGAGCGTGCTCTTAACTGCAGGCAACATGAAACAGGACAAACATTAGCAAGACTACAGGACAGCAAGGCAAGCCTGTGCTGTTTCAAATCCCTAAGCAGTCCCAGCGTGGGGCTTTGGTCACTCTGTGGCACTTGTGGATAGAAGAGGTGAAAGAAGAGGTGTAGATTCCCCCTCTAAAACAAAACACGTTTTCTTTTACAGTTCTGGAGTGTGAGCACCACTGCACAAATGCACAGCCCAAACATGAGAATGAATCCCAGGATATTTCAACCCTGTCCCCAAACCAGGTTTGTGCTGGGCTTTCTGGAATCTCACAGCTGGTAGGGAGACTGAAAAAAGAAAGGTGAGGAAGAGACCTCTTCCCAATGAAGTGGTGCCTACACTCCGAATTGTAGCTGGCCATTGAGTTACAGCTGTTTTGTGCAAAACTAGTGTTAGAAGTTTTGCTGAAAATGAGAAAGCAGCCTCAAGTTGACACTTCGTTTAAATGAGATCACTGCAGTAACAAAATGCAATAACTTACCTGTGTCTAGAGCTAGATGACCAAAAACTTCAGTTTTGTTTCTTCCAGTATTGACAAAGGGGACAATAACAAAACCCATCAATGAAATATAATCTAAAACAGCAAAGTAGGTGCACAATGGCTTTTAGTATGAGGTGGCCCTCTCCTGGTAGCAGTCCTGAATTCCACCTAGTCCACTTTAAAATTAGACTTCTGATCCGCAGTAGCAGTTCTTCTCGAGGAAGCATCTGGGGTGGTGAATTCCATACGTTCAACTGTAAGCATAATTTTTTGCTCAAGTCTCACTTGGGATTTTTTACTGCTTTTGTTATGTCTTCACCCGTAAAAATTATAAATCCAAATATGTCTAGAGCACTTACCTTTGGCTAAACGCAGGGAAACGATCTCTAGGGAAAAAGAAAGGAAGTGCATGGTTAGAGTCACTCACATGAAAGCCAAGGCCCTGGACTTTGGGAACAAGCAAAACCAGGGCCTGACACTGCCCTTCACCAGACCTCTGGGCTGTATGGCCAGCGTGCCCTCCTTTTCAGTTAGAATCAACTTAACTTAAAGGTAAGTTGCATCTTATAATTGTAGCAACTCCTGCTTTTACATAGGTCTTTTCAGGACACTGCATAGTTGCATGAAACCTAAAAACCCTGCCTGTTGATTTCTGATTGCTCAGCAACATCCTTTAAAGAGCTGCAGTTTTTACTAATAAAACACACTAAGATATTTTTTCAAATGAGGGGGAAAAAAAGTAATCCACTGCTGTGGTGGGCAGCGGCACCTCACTGAAGCAAAGCCACCAACACGCCAGCAGTCAGATGTCACTGGATGGCTGAGTGGACTAAGCGTCCCCACTAAATCATTTTTTTCAGGGGCAGTTGGGATTTCTGAGACAGTTATTGCAGCATCCGTTTTGTTAGCCCTAGCTACAGGTGTTCAGGGCACAAAACAGGCCCCTTTTCTGAAGCAGGCTGCATGCCATGGCCTGCAGTGTTACCAGCAGCAGATGATGAGCCTGCTTCGCTATTCACAACTTCTGCTTTCCTGTGTCCTGGCTGCGGGGCCTCAAGCTTCAAAAATTACCTCTGCCCGCACCAAAAGGGTCCTTCTGGGGCGATTCTACCTCTTTGGGGACTTGGAAATGAGCTGCTTGAGAAAAATCACGTCAACAAGCAACAAAACGTTCACAAATGCCAAGCACAGAAGAACGAGACAGTCCTGCGCGTACTCCGGGCAATCTGGAATAACCACAAAGTGGAGACGCAGCAGCCATCACGGAGCTTTCCGGGAAGCTCCCACAGGACACAACAGCCCTGAGCTGAGTTTACCTTGCTCGGTGAGGGGCTGCTCTGCCCAGACCTGGCTCAGCACCAACACCGGCGACCACGGCTGCAGCACAAAGCAACAGTGAAGCACTTTGCACAAATAAGTCGGACAGTAAAAACTCTGCCGATTAACCTGTTCAAGCTAAGTAAGACCAGAGCCTGGAAGGCAACTCCATCGTATTTTCACAATTAGGTGCTACTTTCTATTTTAGTTGAGGCTGAAATTCCTCTTAAAGCTATTTCAACACCCTCTTGCTGGCGTGCACAGTTTTACAAAGCTAAGGCTAACGATTCCAGATCGTTTTTGTTGTTGTTGCTGGCTGCTTTTGCCGCATCTGTGCTGTTTTCCAAACCTTTGCGTGTTCTTTCAGCTGGAACTGGCAGAAAACGAGTACCAGGAGATACAGCTTGCATTTGTAATTCTTTCCTGGCCCTGTCAGCACGTTTGAGGCTGCTGTCACTCGAGGGCATTTTAAAGCAACTCTTTGCCTTCCAGAAAGTTGCATTTTCAAGCTGCTCTAAAGAAAGGCACTAAAGAAAGTCAACAGGCAGCTCTATCATTTCTGTCGCACAACCTGCCCAGCCAAAAGGGTCCATAGGGGATGTCATGGCCAAGGCTTGCAGCAAAGGGCCCAGGGAGCAAATAACCTACTGCTTCTGCCCCCATGTCTTACCTCATCCTTCACTACCAAGTGGACTAAACCAGGCCAGTTTTAGATGTTGTTTCTCCCTCCTAAGCAGTGACTTGAGCTGTGCGTTGAGGCAGCGTCCTGAGGTAGCTGATAGAGCAGGCGCGACTAAGGGGACACACACGCGTCCCCGGCCGCCTGCCCTGCCTTGGAGGGCCCCTGCCACCAGGCAGCAGCCCCTAGAGGAACGTCCCTGACGCTCGTTAAGTTAATGGTCCTGCAAACGAGTGAGCTAAGCGGGAAGCTACGCGGTTAGAGCTGCTCTGGGGAGTGGCAGCGAGGCTCGGCTCTGGGCTCTGCTCCCCGGCCAGCGGGGAAGCTGCGCGGCCTCAGCCACTTGCTGGGTAAGACGCCGCGCGCAGGCCAAGAACCGCACATAAATCATCGCTCCCCACGCACCTCTGCCAAGAAAATCAAGCAGGCTCGTGCAAGTCTGCACATCTAACCCAGCATGGGCTGCCGGGGGCGGGGGGGGGGTCACTGGGGACCCGTGCTCCGCGCTGACCCAAGCTGAGGCGGATTCACACCGGACAACGGCCAGAGGCAACAAGCAGCCCAACGCAGCCACGGACACGACTGCAGTAAGCCATAAAAATACATCATCCCTGCACGTTACTTCACGAAGCAGCGCTCTGCTCCCTTCTTGCTAGTGTCTTGTGCAAGCGGCTGTCAACTCCCGAGCCAAAATCCTGGTTAACACAGGACAGGGAGGACAGGAATGAGAGGAGAGAGCCAAAGAGCCTTCCTGCCTTGCAGCTCGCAAAGGGCACGCTAGCTGCTCGTGTTGTGTTTCTGCTTGCTGTGTACCCTGCGCCTTCCTACACAAAATTACCAAACTCACAAACAACTGTCATGCCCCCTTCTCCCTTCTCTTTTTCCCAGCCTGTCAGCCCAGTTCTGCCTCATCCCATCCAGTTTCCATGCTCTTCCTCGCTACCCCCCAATCAGAGTTGCTGGACCAGTGCTACCTCTGCAATGACTTACGTGACCTCCGGCAGCGGTGCTGTAATTCGGCACTCTCCGTCTTTGCACTCGAGCTGCAGGACTGCAGGTTTCCCTCGCGAGCTGCCCCCACAGGTGCTTTTCCTGCTTACAACACCCGTGCACACTTGGCCTTTCGGACTAAGTGCTTTATGGTGGCAGCTCCTTCAGCTTTGGCACTAACATTGCTCCGACACGTGCCAGCTGCCCTCGGCCAGGAGAGAGCAATGCAAGCAGCCCGATGGGGACGTGACATGACCGTGGCCACCAGACCTGCAGGGCTGTCCTGAAGGAGCAGACTTGGCAGCACCTCACCTTGGGAGCCGGGGTCGTTGCTGGCTCCGGGCCTCTGTGGGATCCGTCTGTTTCTGCACGTGCTGCGAGGAGCTTCCTCTGCACCTCCACGGGAGCGACCCACACCTGCCAATGGCTCTTGTCCAGGAGAAAGTTGGCTACCACCCACAATTACCAACTTTCTCATTCAGAGAAGGTCAAAGTTGTTAGACAGATTGAACTGGTAAAATGGAGATCTATTTTTGTGCCCTCCGTTTTTCTTTTTTAATACTGCCTACCAAAAGCGGCAGCATCGGACCACTGCGTGTGAGGTCATTACGAGAGAGAAAACAAGGAAACAAAAACAATTCCCTGTCCCTCGACAGCTTATTTCTTGTTTCATCTTTTACAGGTTTTATCAATATCCTTTTCATCTAAAGAATGGGAAGACAAGTCAGTCAAAATCACTTCTTTAATTTATATCTATATATCTATATATACCTATATACATACACAATTCCTCCTCAAATACAGAAGACAAACAGAAGATCCGTGGCACAATTTCTTTGGAGAGTGGTGGGGTTTTGCTTTGTTTTTTTTTAAAGCTGTATCCCAGATCAGGTTTTCATCTTTTTTCACGGACTGTAAAAGGCCACTAACGCCTATTCACAAACGCCTCGGAGTGCAGTCAGTGCTCAAATACTTCCACTCATCCCTCCCCTCTCCTTGTTTATTCTTCCCCACCAGACTCCATTTGGGGAGGGGCTGATTCCCACCGTGTGTGAAGAACCTCCGAGGGAGCCAGAACCGGCACGTTATTCCACAGGAAACGAGGCCTACGGATTTTGGGCCCAAGGAAAACCTCAGCAGCACCGAGCAGCAGAGCACAAACTCCCGGGGACCTCCAGGGACCGGCCACGTTTACAAAGCGCGTGGCCAAACCCAAGCGACAACACGGCCTAATTTCAGGAAACACAGGGAGTTTGGGAGACACGTTCTTTAGCTTGTTAAGACTGTGAGACTAAATTGTAGATTTATTATTTCAGACAAAAAAAAAAAAAAGGCACCCAAGGCCAGTCCATGTCCTACGTGCTTGGCCGCTCGGAGGAGAACCGCCCACACAGCCCTTTCCCCAGGACACGAGGCAGACCCCTGCACAGTGCGACTCTCCCACCACGCCGCGCGTCCAGATTCACACCCGTCCCTGCTCCTGAAGGAAAGCAGAAGACAAACACAGCGGGGAAGCATAAAAGCCAACAAGTGACGCCCTGCACAGAGGTTTCTACTTGAGCCTGAGTCGGAAGCGAGCCACTGAGACCATGGAGAGGGAAGAGGCAATTCCCGTTTCTCGCCGAGCGGCTGAGAACACGAGGACTCCCGCAACGACTCGTGATGAACAGGCGACTTCATTTATTGTTTATTACCCCATATGCATGAACCAATCAGTTTGGAAATCATCACACACAGGGCAGAAAAAAAAGTTATTTACAAGAGGGAGATCGCCTCCCAACTCCCCCCCCCCAAATAAATTTAAGGTGTACAGATTTATAAGGGGAACCAAGGGGGAGAAGAGAGGACAAAAACAAAACCAAGGACATTGCAGCCAGACTTGGACTTTCCGTTACAGAAGAGATCTACAGCTCCACCTAAGTGGGGCTTTTTCACCTATTAAATAAATGGCATCTTAAAAATAGAACATTTGACAATTTAAACATACATATTATTTTTTTCTTCAATAAATATTGCATGGAAATGCTGCTGCTTTGCTACCATAGCCTCCTCCCCTCCTGGGGCTCAACCATCACCTTAGCTTCTCCTTGCATTCCTGGGTTGGCAGTTCCTAATGGCAAATGGTTCTTTCCCCCTGCTCTTGTCAAGGGGCCTGACCAGGCAACCTTTCCTCACCCTTCGTGGGCTTCTCACCTGGCTCGTGGTTTTAACACCATGGCTTTTTTAAAAAATTCACTATTATTTACACAGTCTCTTCCACGGACTAAGACAGAAGGTAGCTTCAAGGTTTGTAGCTTATCGCAGCTGCTTCCAGAGCCCATTCCTCGCTTTTGCAAGCAGGTTCCCATGAGGAACCTCCCGCTACGTTGCTGCAACAACTGCCCCGAGTCTGGCTCCCAGCCCACGCCACGGGGGCAGGACCGTACCCGGCAGCAAGGGGACAGATGCAAACCACAGGCACCCGGACCACGAGGCTCCCCACTTCACCTGCCGCTCCCGCCGCTGCTCTGCTGCGCTTCTTGCAGACTCCCCTGCCCATTTCCAAGTTCAAGAAAGCTTCCTACCTTCCTTCCTCCTGAGCTGGCAAGCCTAAAACTAGCCTTATTTAAGTCAGAAGAAGACATCAACCCGCTGGGCTGTGTTCCAGCTCATTACCGTCAGCCCAGCGGCTCCAAAGTGCACATCAAAACTTGAATTTCGTTTGCCATTCCCACACTTCCTGAGAATAAAACAGTTAATACCGATCCTCTGGCCCTGCATTTCCTCAAAGCAGTCACTCCTCCCAAGAAGAAATTTCATATGTAAAACTGGGGGGGGAGGGGAGAATATAGACTTTCCTTCGGCTGGTTAGGATTAGCTTATCCCTGAAATGCACTAAGGCTTTTAAATAAAGTGAACGTGTCGAAGGACAGCTCCAGAGCTGAGAAGATGCACCTGGGATCCCGCAGGCCCTTCGCCGCCGGAGGAGGCCGAGGGAGAGCTCTCGGTGCGGAGAAGTGCCGGGGCTGCCGAGCACAGCGAAACGCTCTCGCCAGCGAGGCCTTCCCACAGCAAACACCTTTTGGAAATGTGACCTTTCGGTGAGGTGGGCTGTCTGTTTCCACGGGCCTAAAAATTGTGACCGAATGTCTCACCTAGCAGGTGCTGCCCGTGCGGCAGCGCGCGCGCTGCTCCAGCCGCCAAGCCCGGGCAAGAGGGAGCTCGCGCACGGGCAGCGTCTGCTTTCCCGTGGGCACAAGGCCTTTGTGGCACCGTCCTCTTCACCAGCCGCCCTGGCCTGGCGGAAACGGGGTGAGGGGTGTCCGAGGAGACCAGAGAGCTAAGGCACACTAGTAGATATGAGGATGGCAGAACGCTGTTGTAAATGCAACAGGAAATCTTTGGGTAAAGAAGGGTGCCGCCTTACTGAGCTGCACAGCGCTGCGCACACGTTCCTGCCTCTTACTGCCATTGGGCAAAGCCACCTTCCCCAAGCTGCAGCTGCCACCAAGGAAGCGATGCCTGCAAACAGCTACCGGTTCCCTTGCGGGGTCCCAAGTTGCCGGGCCCAACCTGAGCTCTGCTGAGCAAGAGCAGACACGAGTTGCCTCTCCTACAAGGGAGGCCCTGCCTTAGAACTCAATCCTGCCTTTAGGTATTCAGCGAGACCAGGGATAGTTGTGGGCCAACACCTAAAGCCAAAGTTGGTCCTTAGGCTCCACCTTTAGCAACTCGCTCGCATCCTAAGCAGAAAAAAATCCAGTTTAAGCTCTTTACCATTAATTGTGTCCCAGCTATCACAGTGACCCGTTGCGGGTGTCCTGCACTCGGTCCCCCTTGCCCACCCTCCTCCAAACTGCAAACAGCGGGAGGAGGAGGAGGAGGAGGAGGAGGAGGAATCGGCCTTCAGTGGGTGCGAAGTGTGTCCCACACCCAAGGGAGCCAGGGCTTTCCCTCACCTCGCCTGGCAGCTCCGCCGCCGCGAGCGCGTCTGGCTTACGAGGCTAAAGCTAAAGGAGGCCCCCAGTGAAATGGTTCATGTGGTGCGGGCACACGCACAGGGGCACGGGTTGAGGAAGGAAACCCCAGCCCTGGGGAGCTAAGGGGCGACCTGGGAGCACTGAGGGCAGCGGCGACACTCGCTCCTCCGCAGAGCGGCTGGCGAACGCGCGAGGGTGCAGGCGGAAAGCGGGCGGCGCAGAGAGCTCGGCCGGGGGTGTTTTCACATCAAGCTGACTGGTGTCGCCGGGCCCTCGTCCTCCCCCTGCTCTGCCCTCTGAGAACGAGGGATCGGCGCTACACGTGGCATCGGTGTCTGCAAAACCCCTTCTTCTCTCCGGTGTCTTCCGGGCACACAACTGCTGCAGGCCGCGGGCTGTTGCATAACGACTTCTGGAGGCAGATTTCCTTCTCGTCGGCACTTCTTCGTGGGCGCTTTTTGTCCTGCTGGTTATTTGTAATAGAAATGTTTATAGACCGTCAAAACATCGAGTCACTCGAGACAATTCATTGCACTTCGTCGTTTTAAAGGAAGGCATCGTCAGCTCCGAGGCCTTCCTCCAGCTCGTGTTTTTCAAGGTGGCCGAGTGCCACCCTAAAAAACACAATTCATTTTTTTTTTTTTTTCCAGTGTAACCAGATCCCGTCCGTGTCGATTCCTTTTCCTTTGCAGGTGCTTTGCATCTAATGATTCAGCAAGCTGGACCGTCGCTGAGGCTTCCAAAGTGCAAAAGAGTTCAAGGTATTTTTTTCCCACCTTGAGCACCAGTTAAGGCATGTTTGTTTCCAGTCTCAGCCACTGTAAACCCTGTCTAGTGTAGTGTACCAGTTCGGCCAGGCTGCTGTTCAGTGCCAGAGCACACCCCGCTGTGCTGAGCTCATCAAAAAAATCTAGGAAAAGGGGAGGGAGAAAGAAAACATTTGCTTGCTTTTTTCCACGACGGGCACGCCGGCAAGAGCGAAGCGCAGCAGAGAGAAGCGACAGCGTGGCGAGCAAGTCTCACTAAATGATGTGTTAGTGGGAAAGAGCAGCGATCCGAGGAGGCCGAGCAGGGCAACACGCCCGTGAGACGCGGCACGTACAGGAAGAAACCTTTGCACACACACAAATCCAACCTCCTTGCATTGAAGAAGTTAAGATTTCACAGCAAGCGTGCAAAAATATCAGGTGACTCTGAAACCATTCTAACCCGCTGGGTTTCACTAACTTGGGACGTCCCTGCGTGAGGGAGTGTGATGGCCCAAGGCTGCTGCCACTCCTCTGTCCTTCATACATGCAATGGAAAGTGTCTAAGTGTCAGGATGGGGCTTCTTGGTTCTATGTATTCCCTCCCCATCTCTTTTGACATCCGTACGTTACACCGAGTATCTCGAAGCTCCAGACCTAAAACCCCTAGACCAACCCAAACAGTCTAAACAATTGCTAACCCTACGTGGGTATTCACTGACCTGCTGCCAAGATAGCACCCGCTGGGGATACCGACTCCCCTCGTAATCATGCAGCCACGCTAAAAACACCACCACCACAGGACAGGTTTTGAGGTCAGGCTGCCTTGCAAGACTGCTCTTGGGCTGCCCTCCCATGGGTTTTCCTTGGTGGCTCCTTCACTTTCTGCCTTATCAGCAACATATCCTGCTCCTTCCATGTGCCAGTCCTTACCCAGCCTCTGGAGGATGCAGTTCCAAATACTGCACGTTCACTGTGGCTGCAAGCGGGAGGTGGCCCTATTCAAAAGTGCCCCTAAAACCTGAGCTTCGGTCCAAGCTGCCTTCCAGCAATTCAGGCAGGCCCATCGTACTTATGTTTTGAGTTTGGGCTGGAAATTCACCCCTTCAAAAAACTGCACCTTTCCTGCAAAGTGGCACTAGAACTTGAGGTGGGACGGCTCTAGTCTGAACTGCACTGCTCTGAGGGCTTTTACTGATTCACCACATGCCACCTGAACAACCCTTTAAACAACAAAGCCCTAAAAGAAAGAGAAACAGCAGCAATTCTAGGCAAAGCTCCTGGCAAACGCTTGCTCCGTGCCCAGCAGGGACCGGGAGCCAAGTGCTGCTCACCTCCTCCTCTCCCAAGGAGGGAAGCCAGCTGCACAGCTGTCAAAACAAAAACACTCTGACAAACTAAATGAAACGCAGAGCACAAAGCGTCTGGAAAGAAAGGGAAGCAGCTCAGGAAACACAAGCTCTCCCTCGAAAGGAAAAAACAAACATTTAAAAAAAAAAAAAAGCCCCTTCTAATGTTACCACAAAGGGAGCCGGGTGCTTTCCGCCACCCGATACCCTTGTCCCTCAGCTCTGAGGTGTCCAAGCAGACCAAGACACACCAGAGCTCTCTTGGTAACTGCAATGTATTCAAGACTGTGATCTTAGACTGTGATCTTCAGGTCTGTAGGTGGTTGCTCACCTGAGTGTTAGGATTTAAGCAAGTCAGTCCATGCAAGCACATCACACTAGAGAGGACAGAGAAGCCAAGGGGAAACCCTTACCTTTATTCCTCCTGGCCAGGGCATCAGCGTGTTCCCAAATATCATACGCGTAGAGCACGTAGGAAGTGATGTTGACATAGGAGGAAGTGATGACTGGGATATTAGAGGGGACGCTGACGGCAGAGCCCAGGCTGCCGCCGCCGCCGCCGCTGCTGGCGTTGGATCCCGGCTGCGAGCTCCCGGAGCTGGCGGGAGAGGGCATCGGAGAGAGAGGAGACGGCGTGCCGGAGCTCCTGTGGGACACACGCCTCAGAAAATGCCACAGAATCTCTAGTTGTTTGTGAGAGTCTTACCCATGTTGCCTAACGAGTTTGCTGAACTAATTCCCTTTCAGGTATCCTTCAGTTGCCCCATGCTTCCTGACAGGTAGTCAGAGCAGCTGGGCCAACTTTGGCAGATTTATTCATAGAACTGGGAAAGCTAAATGTGCTCAGCTCACCCATCCTCATGGCTTCCTTGCATTATTGGCCTAATTCTAAGTTCCTCAAATGTTCCTTTTACTTTTGCTGTCACATATACAGCTACAGTGCTGCAGATGCATTAAAAAACAGTCAAAATATTCTGTAATTGAATTAGTAAATGAACTTTTTTTAAAAAAAGTGCACAGGCTAGTGAGAAAATACTGAAATGTCTCTTTAAAGTTATGCTACCCCAGTGTAAAGGCATCTTCTGCACGGCAGCGGCCAGGGAGATGGGGATGCACATACAAGCCCCATGGGGATACAATTCCATTAAGTCTCCATGGATTTGATACGAACAGAACAAGGATGAAAACCACGGGAGCTCCCAGAGCAGCACGTGGACAAGACAGTCCCTGCTCCTCTGCGCTTGCCTCTCTGGTGGAGAACAGCTCTGCATGACACGCACGAAGCCTCTGCACCTCGTACCAAAAACAACTCTTCCAAATGGAGATGGCAGCCAAGGGAGAGCTGAAACACATGCATGTTCCTGGCAAGGAGCTTTCTGCTTGAAATCACTTGCAAACTGCACGTGAGTACAATTTGTGACTCAAACAGGCTGCTGCTTTTGCTCACAGCTTTATGGACATACTGCAGCCTACCTACGTTTAAATCTTACCTTGCAACACACGGAGAAGGTGCTTGTGATACTCTGGAAGAACTCTGCAGCAGAGAGGCAAACAGTTACATTCGGGTCTGCCAACCAACGCGAGTAACTATCCCCTCTGCCCAGTCGGCAGTCTGCTAATACACACGGCCCACCTTGAAGTGGTCATTGAGGATCCTGGAATACTTCACTGCTGTGTCCTTCTTGTATCGGAACATTGCCATGTGCAGAACCGCCTGGCAGCGCATGCTGTGGATGGAGGACACAGGGAGTCAGTGCTCGCCCCTCGGCTGCCTGCAGGGCAGCAGCGAAGCTCGCCCCGGCAGGGCAGACCCGTCCCAACTTCACTGCCAAGTCAAGAGAGCCCAAGCGCTCTCTCCTCCTCCTCCATAAAAAGACTGGGGCAAAATCAAACACACACGAGGGAAACCAACAGCGCAGGAGGCATGTCTGCTATTTTACAGAAGCAGGTGCCCAGGCGCTCACGGGGGCCGCGGGCCTGGCGTGGCCCCGGCCAGACGTGCCCCAGCTCGGGCTCAGTTGCAGCTCCTGCTGCGCAGCCCGAGGCGGCGGCCAGACTGCGTTCCTGCACCGCAGCTCCGAGCCCCGGGGCATTCTCCAGTTACCAGCAGAGGAAATTTTAGAGCCTTCGCCCTCCACGTGCGGTCCCTTGTGATAACACAGCTCAGCTTAGACATGTTTCCATCTGCTCTGTTATTTTTTTTTTTTTTATCATTTTGTTTCCTTACAAAATTTGGATTCCCAGTTAACTCCCTCCTTGACCCCTCAAAGTCTTGCAATCCAAAGACTTTTTTTTTTGCCCCCAAACCCGGTGTGAAGGCACAGAAAAGCAGTTACGCACCATAACACGGCAAAGATCTTTTCCTGTGAAGATGCTGAGGAGTCCATAAAGGGTTTCAATGTCATTATGAATCTATGGAAACAAAATCAGGAGAACTTTGTCAGCTGCCAGGGCTCTCAAGTCCCACTAGTTTACGATGTAAACTAGTTTACTAGTTTACGATGCCAGCAGTCCAAAACTCAGGACCTGAATCCGACCCGAATTCTTAGGGCTGGCGCTGAGGTCTTGGCTTGAGAGAATCCTTGAGAGGATTCTCAAAACACGTCACTTTCAAAATGGAATAAAGACAAAGCTCATTTGTGTCCTTGAAGGTCTTGTCTGGCGTTCATGGGTGTACCGCAGCTACGAGGCTCGTGGTACCTGAGCCAACACGTACCTAATTCCTGCGATAAGCGGCCTTGAGATGCCTCAAAAGACTCAGTTCTTTGGTGGTTTCTCTGGTGTCTTTGGATGGTCTCTGTCTGTCCGGTGTGTGGGCAGCAACCAGAGCTCTGCTCCGTTACCAGAGTCCCCAGCTGCCACGGTCACCACCAGACACGAGCAGCCCTGCCCCTCCAAATGTGCCCCACAGCCAACAGGCTTCTTCTGCAGCCACTTACTTGATGAGATCCATGGTGTCAGCAAAGATGCTGTAAGCAGATTTGGGGGCTGCTGTGTCCGATTCTATGGCAATCCCGTATTCAATGAAGGCAAGTGCAGCATCCAGGTACTGAAAGGCCTTTCCAACCTTGTCGGTCTGTTGGGAAGAAAAAGCTCCCTTTTAGATCACGTAAAAAGATACTTATCTCAGGGAACTCGAAATCTTTTTCTCTCTTAAGAGAGAAAAAGATTTTTCTCTCCTAAGAGAGGCAGAACTTGAAATAAAGGAAAAGATGCAAGTGAGGCCTCCAAAAGATATTTAAAGGGTTCACACCATCTCTTCTGAGAGACAAGGCAGCCACGAGTGCTCCACAGCCGACAGCAGCTCTTGTGCCTCAATCACCCCCCTTCCGCGTCTCAGCCTACGGGCTTCTCTTTAGGAAATAGGACAGATGGGACCATCCTGCTACAAGATTTTCGGTCCTCACCAAGCAACATTTGTAGAGCAGGTCAGCTTCTCAACTCCTAAAAATGCATCCTGCAGTAAGAACTGTTAACTGCCCTTCCTTCGCCTCTCCAGCTTTCACTGGGTTTGAAATCTGTCTGCTCCAAGGACTGGGAGGCAAACACAGCAACTGCCCCTTAAGAGTGAGAAAGAATTTACAAATCTAGAGGTCCTTTCCAACCTCAGCCGTTCTGTGACTCTGTGAAATTACTTCCAGAGACAAAACTCGCTCTGTAGTTGCCTTTACCACATACACACACACACACACATATGATTGAAGCAAAACACATTAGAGGAAATAATGCTACCACCACCACATCTTGTTCACACACACACAGAGGCAGCAGATCCCAATGTCACAACTGCTTAACCTCGCACAGAGCCAGGACTTACCATAGCATCAGCTTTGTGCTTCAGCCTCTTGGCTTCTTCGATGTAATGTTCTATCGAATGCTGTCTGAATGGGGGACAGGGAGAAGAAAACCAGACAAAAGCAAGGCAAGGTAAGTACCAATTTTACCTTCAGATCTACAGGATGTTGTGATTCACAGTATCAATATGAACAGATTTTTCAAACTCCCATTTTATAAAAACATTGAAAACGTAGATCTGGGCATTAAAGGAAACTATGCTTGGCTTCTATGAGGCCAAGTTTACTTCTTTACTCTCCTGGCAGGATATCAGTTAGGGGATCTCATAACATTCCTCAAACACAAAACTGCAAATACATTTGGACTGAAATGCGTTATAGATTTGGATTGAAATGCATCGTGTGGTACACTCTGCAGCACACCACTCACCAGCTGGACTCAAAGGGCTTACACTCAAGTCTTCTGCTTACGAGAGAGACTGCCAGCCAGGCAAAAGCTTCTATAAATCCTGCCCTCATTCAGCGTGTAATTAATGAAGCTGGTATAACTTATTGCACCCAGAGCTGCCTGTGCACTAAGAAAAGGAGCTACGAGTCCTGCCCTCTCTCTGTCCCAAGAAGCCAGTCACTTGCGCAGCACCTTGTCACAGAGGAGCTTATCAAGGGGCAAGGACCACAGCAATCAAACCCCTCCCTGCAGGCAAGCACAGGCAGCCTCTCAGGGGGATAACGCCCAGCTGAAAAGCCCCTAACTTCCCCACTAGCTTCCCCAAGAACTGCTGCAACGAGAGAGCTGGGCGCTGCTGGGGGCGCCGCGCGGGAGCGTCACACGCAGCCGGGGGGACAGAGGTGACCGCCCGACCTGACATCAGGCGGCCCCAGGCGTCTCCCTCTTTCCTTCTCAGGAAAGAAGTCTTCCCTAAGCAGCAGGGGCTGCAGGGCCAGCCCTGCCCCTGTGTCTTCGGAAGGGACCCCAAGAGGGGCATAAAACGAGAACTTACTTCTCGAACTTGACTTGAGGTCTCCTTGGCTGGGAGGTACCATTTGGCAAAGAAGGCACTGGGAAAGGATTTGTGACATCCCCTGCAGATTCCTGGGAAAAAAAAATATCATGGTATAAGGGAGAAATTGGTCACATAGACAGCACCAAGAACAGGCCTAAAGCCCAGCTTTCCTAAATCCTGGGGGAAAACATTCACTTGTCCCAGGCATTGGCCATTCTCCACACCCCTCCTCCTTCCTTCTTCCTCAACCCTCCCCTCTTCCAGCAAAAGAGGTGGAAACTTGGCTTCCTATGTGCCTGCTAATAAGGCTTAGCACAATTCAAAGCTCTTTGAACTTAAGTAGCAGGTTTCCTTGCACAAGGACCAAGGTAACACTAAGCCTGCTCAGAGCAGTGTTTTTCCTGGCCACTAGCCAAGACGGGAATTGGCAACATCCACTCACACCTATCTCCAGCTTCCACAGACAGCAATCCATGGTTCTGTGTCAGCAACTAGAATTTCAGGAACAGGAAAGCAGGAAGAAGCCAGCTAGTGCAGCAGCCATAGTCTCCCTTCAGAAACCTATGTCCTAGGCCAAATGGATCGAGGAACCAACAAAGAGCAAAACAATTGCATTTTATAAACCAATAATGTAAAAAACCAGCTGCAAGGCTCATTAGCAGTAACTGGGTAAGGCGGCTATATGAGCTATAAGGTTATGGTCAGAAGTAGGGGCTATTACTTCTTATTTTTAAGTGATCCGCTCCCTTTTATAAGGACACTCACTTTTAAGGCTTCACCTAAATACTTTAAGCACTTAAAAGTAAGTATTTTTATTTTTATTATTTATATTTTTTATTACTTGACTATTTGGAAAGACACCATCGTGTCATGCCTTGAGCTGCATCCGGTCAGGAAATTCCCTGCCAGTGCTAACCGATACCTACTTTGTTGCTCTTAGGCTGTTCCGGATACTTGTCCACTCTTCTGTGCTTGGAGGACAAAGGATCCTTGTGGCTGCTCTTGTTCTTGGCAGTGCTGTCCGGGGCAGGCTGCTCACCGCTCTCGCTCCGGGGTCGCTTCTGGGCCCCCTTGGGCGCCTTCGGGGCGGGATGTGCGGGAGCCGGGGGCGGCAGCGGCGGGGGCAGCAGGACATCTCTCCTCTGCATGTCCACTGAAGCTTTGGATACTCTGCAGATGGGAAGCAAATATATTGTATGGAATGAATATGACGCACATGCACATATATATTATATACATTTTAAGAACTCCATTATGGACCAATATAATAAGCTTTCAAGGAAAGGCTTGCAACTAGGTTGTTTGGATTTCGTAGGGAGAGAGCCCTCCAACATAGTCACTTTTTACTGAAAAAGAGAGAACTACAGTCACCTACAGTGACCTGCACGCCTGGGACGGATCTCCCGGCAGCACAGACCTGATACTCGAGGCAAGTTAACTGCAGCACTGCCTCTGTCTCCCCTCTGCACTGTAAGGCTCTTCTCTCCGTTCAGAGGGGCTTACCCTGAAACTTGACCCCAGCTTTGAGAGAATTAATCCGAGTCTTCCTTTGTTGCTTTGAGACTTGCCAGCTAAATAAGCCAACGGGCAAAAAAGTTCTGAGGATTCAAGGGAGAGAGAGCTAAAATGCTGTGCTTCCCAGTGGCAGGGCTGGCCACGTTCACTACGACTTTGGCAATCCCAGATTGCTGATCATCTAAGGTTAGGATTATCAAGGGGCTACAGTAGCTATACGCAGCACCCAACAACCATAGAGCCTAGTTCAGTAGTCATTCACAATACCTCTTTTTGGCTTCTTGAAATTTCTGAGAAAGCACAAAATATCCAGAGCAGCAAATCCCAACCCACAGACTGCAACACCGGGAGAGGGACACGTTGCTTTCAGCCTCTACACGGGCAGAGGCTGGAGCACGATGCTGCACGGCCGGTTTAGTTCTGCGGCCCAGGGGCAACGCCAACCAGGCGGCGGGCAGCATTCATTCCCTGCGCACGCAGCTGCACAGCACGGCATTCCCACTAAGCCAAGGGAAAGGGAAAAGGCAACAAGAGCAGAGCACAGTGCTAACCCTTCCGCGGGAGAAGAGCTCCAGCTGCAGGACATGCTGGAGCTGGAGCAGTTCCTCGTGCGAGTCCCTCGGCGCCGGGCACGGGCTCCCCACCTCCTGCAGCCGGGAGCTCCTGCCCGGGGCAGCGGCCCCGGTCCCGCTGCAGTCCCACAGCTTGAGCCGGGGCTCCCTTTCTCCCCAAAACGCGGCCTGTTCTGCCCTCGACGAAAACCAAACGGTCTTCAAGAGGGGCCCCTGAATTCCAGACTCTTCCAGTATCACCATGGATGCCAGTCAACAGCCAGGATTCCGCCCGCAGTTAAAGGGGAAACGGCGCCACGAGCCGCAGAGCGACGCAGCGGCCGCCCCTTTGAGGGGTGCAGCCCATTTCCAGGGGCCCCTGGAAGCACCAGCTCCAGCTCAGACGGAGCCAGGGCGCTGGCAGGAGGCTGCTCTGCCAGTGCTGGGGGAGAGACACCAGATATGCTGCACATGGCACGCTGGAGGAGGCGAGGAACTTCGGGCCATAAAGCCCAGCTCAAGCGCCAGGCAAAAAATCAGGAATGAAAAGGGGGACACTGAACCTGGGTCCCTTTGGCCACAAAAAAGAAAAAAGGTCACACACAGATTCCAGGGGAAGAGGGAAACGCTCCCTCCCGGTTTGCTGGATTGGGCTTTGCACAGTTCACCCTTAAACACGTGTGGAGCAGGCACAGCAAAGTGATCAGTGCAGCAGCACCTGGGCTTGATGAGAGCCAGGGAGAGCCGCTCCGTCCACGGGCTGCGGGGGCAGCCCAGGCTGGGTCTCCTCAGCTGTCTCGTGGTGCAAGAGGTGACAAAAAAGCTCTGCAAGATCCATCCCACCCATCCTGTGCTCTCAGGTAGGGAAGACAAGTCCACCCAGCACAGACGCTGCCTGCTCACCTGGAGCCAGCAGGTTCAAAGCCCGGTACCAGCCCACACAAACACAGCCCATGGAGCCGCCAGCAGGAGCATTAACACCCCATGTGTTTTTTTCAGCCTGCCCTTTCCATTGAACAAAACAACCACCATAGCCATGCCAAAATTTACAGACATCTAGCTGCACTTAGCACAATATTTTTCTCCACACAGGAAAGGGGAGAGGCTGCCAGAACCTCTTCTGCAGCGCACACCATTGCTCAGTGACAGGAAGGAGGGTCAGAGCTTCCCCGTCAGCCCTAGCGTCCGTTTGCAGAGGGCACACAGCTCGGGCATCACGTGGGCACAGGACAAGGATTCTTTTGCCAGCCCCTGAAATCCCTAAACTCCGGGGCCAAACAAGCAAACGCTGCTTCCTTAGCAAAGCTGCTGTCCCCTCCTAGGGAAGCTAAGGCAGGCACGACAACATGTTACCGAGAGCGGGGTAAAGCTGCAGTTTGAAGACAGGGAAGCCACTACTGCCTCCCAGCATGGAAAAGCAGCGGGCTGAACTGGCACTGATGTTTCCTGCAATGTAAAAGCATTTCTTGAGCTACCTGTAACATGCAGACCAGAGCACGCAGCGCCCTGAACTGCAGCGCGAAGATGTGCAAGTTTGGGTTTGAAATGATCAAGTCTTCATTCTGGTGTCAAATACTCACTTCAATTTGGTGGAGTCTTTGTGAGCTGAAGACTGCAACGATTTGGTTTCTTTGTCCGATTTCATCTTCTTCCTATCACTCTCCTTCTCCATTTCTCTCTATCAGAAACAAAACAAGAAAAATCTAAATATGAACACTTAAGTCTATGCAAGTTCATGTAAAGCACAGACCCACCAAGTGTGATTGATTCACATTAAAAGAAACAAAAAGATATTGAAAGTGACAAAGTGCACAAACCCACAGCACTTTGGACGCATATTTCAGGTTCACCTGAAGATATCCCAAAATGACATTTTATCTAATTTTGCTTGGGTAGATCAATTATTTTGTAGTGGAATAGAAGAAAAGTGCTAAACCTCTCCCTGGTAGGTGTCCACAATAATAATACGTGCGTTCCTGAAAGCAAACACATCATTTTCTGCTCTTGGTGCTTTTGTTGCTCTTTTTTCTTTCTTGTACTTTTTTTGTTTTCCCTACTGAGCATGAATCATACAGAAGGCTGAAACATATTAAAATTCCTTCTGACAAAGTCAGAGGTGGCAAGCGACTGTGTCCGTGAGTCGCACTGTTAGCCAAAAGGAAGGGAAAAAGCAGCATTCCCTGGCGTTAAACCGCTCACAGACTCCCCAGACGGGTGGCTTTTCTTTGTGGACCTTTCTTTTTTTATTTTTAATTAATGAGAATCAGATATCAGGGGTGAAATTCTGACAAGCCAGTTACAATTGCTGCCTCTGTACTGTCCTCGGGAAGGGTAGGAGCCCCCGAGGCAGAGTGGCCATCAGTGACACTTCCTCAGGACGCTCCACAGATCCCTAGGATACAAAGCCCATCCTGCCAAACCACTGGCTCACCGGAGTGAAAAACGTCCCCATCATTTACAACAAGACAAAAACTCTAAGAAGGAGCCGAGCTGTTCAATCAGCTCCCAAGATTTAATAAAAGCAGCCCCACAATCGTGCTTATCACCCCACTAACTGTAAGCCTCTCGCTCCTTGGAGGGGAACCAGAAAGGCCTATGGGCCCTGAAATATCCGCAGGGATGAACCTACATCCCAGCTCTCCATCAGAGGACGCACGGATGGATTCCTGCACGGAACGGTCTGCACGAGCGAGCCAGGTGCCTGGGAGCAGCTTCGCTACTGGACAGCTGGCTCTCAAAAACATCACATGGGAAACGCTCCTGTGTCCAAGGGAGAAGTCAAAAGTCTGCACTGAAGGAGAACCAAAGGGCGCGAGGCTGCTGGCATCACGTCTAGCATCACATCTAACATCATCACGTTGGTGAATACTAATTCACAAAGTTCTCACCAAGCAATTGCCATCATCAACCAAAATAAATGTCTCCCTGCAGGAAGAGACTCAGACTGAAGTTCTACAGCTCAACATTAGCTTTGCAGCAGCTCCACGTTCACCAAACCCCACTTCTCCTCGCCATTCCCCTCTCACCTTCCGCTTTTTGAAGGACTTGTCAGGAGGGTCCGTGCTTTTCCTCTCCAAATCCTGCCTCCTCGCGCCCAGGAGCTCTTTAGCCTCTGCTTTCCTCTGGCGACTGCCTTTCCCGGGAGGCCGAGGAATCCTGGACAGGAGAGCGAGCTCAATTTTCACCACGAGGGCGTGCGGGAGCGGGAAGTCCCTCACGGGCGATAACAACTTCTTCTCCGTCACCGGCAAGGGAAACTTGTCCCTGTGGAAATCCTCCCCGACCACGGCCGCAGCCTTACTAGTCCTGGGCGGCGTGCCCTGGCTTTGGGCGAGGGGGCTGACAGGGGGATGCTCTTGGGCGCCGCCAGCCAGAGCGTCTCTCGCGGGCTTGGCGTCCCGGAGGCCCCTGGAGCTGGCCTGGTGCGAGCCCTTGTGCTTTCTGTTCTCAGAGGGCTCCTGCGACGTCGCCTTCGATTCTTTTTTATCCCCGGACCTGGGCCTCCCTTTCGTTTTTACTTTGGGCTTGTCCCTGGAAGACGGGTCTTGCGCCTCGTACGGGGCCGGCTCGCTTTCCACCTTCAGGCCTCCCTTGGGCCCCTCGTTGGCAGGGACCTTGCTGGGCCTTTTGATCCCGACCGTGTGTCTCTGCGAGGGCTCCTCGCTTCGCACGGGCGACTTGTGGCCGCTCCGCTTGCTCGCGAGAGGGGCATCCTGAGGAGCCCGGCCCGCTCGGCTGGAGCTCTTGGGATGAGGCTCCTTGGGCCCGGGCCGCTCGTGGGAGCGGTTGCTGCTGATGCTCTTGCCCTGCTCCTTGTTCTCCTCGTGTCCGTGCGCGTGGCCGAGCTCCTCGGCGCTCTCGCTTGGCACTGCTGGCGGGTTCACCTTCGTTAGCCAGTTGTCCAGCTGCCACTTGTTGGACGTCGGTGGGTCAGGCTAAAGGCAAGAAGAGAAAAGGAAGGGCTAAGAGTGACATCTTGGTGAGTAATTTTGACCCTGTCAGAGGTTACCAGAACCCAGGAAAGTTTTCCTTATCGTAAAAAAGCCTTGAAAGTGAAAGACTGTGAAAAACTGGGGATACCGTCGTGGGACAAATGAACACCTACGTCCAAAACATGCCTCATTTTTGCATGAAGCGGGTCACACAAGTCACACACAATCCCCACGTCTCTGCTAGCCCTACCTGGAGGTCTTGCTGACAGACTGGTAAACGTGAGGGCTTGGTCCTGCTTTGCTCTCCCCAGAAACGAACACCATAGCACACTGGAAAACTACAGCACAAACCCACAGCCAAAGCAGAACTAGCCGCTGTCCCCGGCATTCTTTTGGAAAACCGTCTGCACAGAGCACTCCTCAAAACCGAGCTCACGGCCGTGCCGGCTGTCACATCTTCTCCGGGCTAACAGGGAGGCCACTGGGCTCCGGTGGTTTAAGCAGTTACCACGAGGAATTATACGGCTAACACACCAGGGCCAGCTCCTTCGGAGCTGCCTGCCCGAGCAACCCAACGCTCGCTTGCCTCAGGGTCAAGACACGATCAAGTTTTGAACCTCTCTGGAATAACAGAGGTTGGAAGCAGTTGCTAGAACTGCTGCCTAATGAATTAGGGAACGAACAAACCTAACAAACCCTACACCAGAGGCCTCAGACGCTGCCATTCCGGGCGTTGCTGTCTCAGGTCAGTGCTCCAAGGCTTGCGGGCTGGTCAGCAGCACTCAAACCTTCACCCCGATATCGGGGAATCATCGGAGCATCGCTGCCCTCCCAGTCTTCCTGCTTCTCTCTTACCACAACTCTGAGCACCAGGAAAGCCCCAGTGCACTAAAGGGTTTCAAGACTCCCTAATTCCTTCGGCCTTCAATTCCTTCTCCAACCGGAGCCAGCGCTGCCTTGCGCTGTGGAACATGTTGATAAACAAGGCACATCTGCAGGACCAAAAAAGCACCTCCTTAACTGGGTTGGGGTCATTTAAGCTGGGAACCTGTTTGAAAAACAGGGTTTGGTTTTCATATGGTAAAATTAACCCATAAATCCCTATTGTTTTCAGATGAAAAAACTGCCTTGTTTTCAGGAAATTTTTTACTTCTCAGCAACTCAGGAACTTTTTTCCCCTTTGTTAAGGGCTAATAGCATGCCCAAATAGCTTAATAAAAGGCAGTTTTATTTACCCTTTCCTAACTTTTCTCCTGCTATCATTTATCTTGTTTGTGATCCACACTTTCAGACAGGTTTTCATCAGATTTGCTGAACACAAAGCGAAGCAAGAGACAGGGCTGAAGAAGGAGCTACTGCCCATAGGTCTCCAAGCCTTTGCTACCGTCTGCAGAGAACTGAAGGGGAAAAATAAAACATCTGTTTCTTTCCCAAGACACTTGTGTTGCACAAGACCAAGGCTGTAGCTGAACTACAGGATATTGAAGGGTATGAGACGAGAGACCAAGACGTATTTTCTCAGTATTTTGTTCTCAATATTTTCTCAAACCTTTTGCCATGTTTTCTGCACATAAAAGTCTCCCTGCTCATGTGAGCCTAAGTTAAAAAAAGGGAAAAGTGGCCAGGGAAGGAGGCTAAAATGAGGAGGTTTCTGGGCTTTGTGAGAATCTCTCAAACATGTTGTGGGTTGGTTGCCCTCAGCACAGGGTACAACGGGGCACTTTGTACTGGCCTGCAGATGCTCTGCAGGTGGGAGCATCTCTTTCCCCCCACGGGACACCAACATTCCTGCAGCACATTTTCCCAAAGCTGCCTGGTCTCAGTTATGCAGCTTTGAGGCACCAGGTTCTGGTTTGTCTGCTTTGCCCAGCAAACCCCTCAGAAACGCTAGTGCAGCAGTATCGGAGCCAAGCTCAACAGAAGCGAGTCTAAGCACATTCCAGCCCTCGCTGCAGGTCTGATCACTTTGGCTGGGGTCTGGGCGAGGCTTAACTTGTCACCCGCACACGGGGAGGCAGCGGCAGCTTCGCTTCCGAGAGCAGGAAAACGGTCTCGCCCTGGAGCGGCCCCTGGCACCAAGGAAAGCTGCAGGGAGGCCCTTCAACACCCAGCACAAGCCAGGGGAGGCACTAATCCCTGCGGGAACTCTAGCCAACGATGCCAGAAAGAGATGGGAGAGCCCTGCCTAAAAAAAGGCCTAATTACACAGTTACTACGGGCTGTTTAGTAGACAAACTCGACCAGTGAAGCGGGGGACAAGAACAGTTTGACGCGGCAGCAAAGGCAGGAAGGGGACACCTCCAGGGTGCCGCTGCTTCAGGTCTCCCCTCCGGCCACACGGAGCCAGCGGGAAGCCCGCGGCATTGGGGAGGCTCCGCATTCACCTCGGGCGCCGGCGGCCTCGCGCCGTCGTTGGCCTCGCTGTCGCTGGAGCTGCTCTCCGTCTCCGAGTCCGACGAGGTGTCCGAGTCGCTGGTGCTGCCCGACGCGGCGCTGCTGGAATGTGCTGAGGCGACGCTCTGCGGCTGCGACGGCGGCGCCCTGCGAGGCCAGCGCGGGGCAAAATGAGAGCGCGGCGCGGGCGAGGGCTGCCGAGGTGCCACACTGACACGGCAGCGGCGAGAAAGGCATCTGCAAGCCCTCGTTTCGGCTCGGGGAGGAAAGGGGGCAAGGCCAAAGGAAGACAATGCCAGATTCGAAGATAAAGCACCACTACAACAACAAATCCCCCCTGGAAACACGACCTTCACCTCCAACCCACTCAGATGAGCAAGCAGGCAGCTCAGAACAACTGCACCAACTGCAGCGCTGCTGCAGTATGACACTGCATTTAGCCAAAACCAACTTTAAAACGTGACAAGGGCGTTTCTGAAAGCCTAGCTCTCAAAAGAGAAAACACCAAAGAAACGTTAACAGGAGAGAAACATAAATTTCTCCTGTTTGTGCTTTCCCCTTTAAAGCCTCCCTTCCTGAGCCATGCTTCTTGGCAAGGCTGCTCTAGCTGTTCATTAACTGCCCTCCCAAGCAGCAGCACGTTTTGCTGCAGTCCTCCGTACTCAAAAGTCTTTCCTGCTGCACTGACAAATCGGACAAAAATGGGGCAGAGCTATAACTTTTAAGTACAATTTTATTCAGTTATTTATTTTTGTAACGGGCTTAAGTCAGAATTTCCTGGTTTCAAGATAGGGAGGCAGGTTCCCTGCTCATCCCGACCCGCGCTGCCTGAGCACTATTCCAGGAGCTCTGCCAGAGGCAATGGATGCGGCCAGGAATCCGCGGGCCCTTGTGTGAGACTTTGTGGACCAGTAGCCTGCGCCTGAAGGATAAAGTTATCAAGCCAAAACGTGCTCTGCATTTAAGTGCTCTTCTCCAGAGAACATTTGGAGCTTCTCTGCCTCTCGGCTCTATAATCTGGTCCATGCCTGCTCAGTCTAACCTTGAATATTCCTGCTGACTAACCACACATGGCAGAAACTGTATATAAACCCTCGACATACCAGGAGAAGCTGCAATGAATGACTCTGGCTAGTCCTTTCTCTCCCCCCTGCTCTTCCCCTTGGTGAATGTTCCTGGCTTCTTAAAGCTTAAAGCTGGACTTGCATGCTGGACAGCCCTACCATAACTAAGCAGCCCCTCGGCTCCAGTGCAACCTGCACAGACACTGGGGAAGAGAGAGGGGGAGCAGGGAAAAGAAGGGAGTGGCTGGAGAAACAGCTTCTGGTTCAAAGGCAAATTGCAGCCCGGTCACTTATTGCAGGAAAACCCTTGCAGTAAAACAGGATTCAGTAAAACCTCGCCCAAATGAAACCAACTTTCAATGGAAACGTCAGGCAGGTAGAAACCAAAGCTTCTCTCCTCTAGAGAAGCAGAGGACCCTTTCCCCATCTCCTCTGTAAGGAAAGGCAGTTTTCTTTTCCCTTATTCAGTCTAGCTAAGAGTTTTGGAACAAACCTGTACCTTGGAGGAGCAAACGAAGCCGGCGGCTTTGCAACAACCTGTTTTGTTCACAAAAACAGAGAGGAGAGGGAAGGGAAAGGTTAGCTTAGGGAGCCTGCAGCAATAGAGCAGGTCACGAGGATTTAAAGGGATGTGTTTGTGTGCAGTGTAAAGAAAATAGCTCAAACTGACTTGGTCATCACCACTGTCTTCACTATCACTGAGCTGAAGGTCATCCTGGAGCATTCTGAAAAACAACCAGAAGATACAAATCAGCCAAGGCAGACACATTTTCAAGCAACAGACACTGGAAAAGAAAAAAAAAAAAATACTTGGTTAGTGCCAGAACAAACCGACCTCCCCCAGCCTTTTTTGAACATGAAGCCACTTTATCACTAAATGTCCCATTATTTGAATAGGGAATAAACACGACAAAGTGGCCCCTAGGCCTTTTCCTGGGCTTTTCACCTAATCCCAGGGCAGGCCAGAGAAGTGATGTTCAAGGAGGGGAACTCTCCTCCACCAAGGGTGATTCCTGCAGCAGAGCTGCCTGGAAAAGTCCCAGTCTGATAGAGCAAGAGAGAGGGACAAGGGACAGGCAGCCCTGCGCCAGCAGCCGGGCGTTTTCACACTCGCTCTTCATCCGAGGCTGCAAATGATGCCCGTTTTCCATCCAGCACTTCAAACAGTCAGTGCAATTTCAGAGCAGCGACCTGAGCCGACAGCAGGGCTGCCTGCAAATCTTTCCAACAACCTCATTCTGTTCAGCCTTGTGACTCTGAGAAACTGGTCTCCAGTCTAAGAACACAAATCAGCCTCCAGCCTTTCGCCATCTCTTAGTGCAGCCCCAGCACCATCTTTTATGGCAAGAGCACAGACATGAAAGATCCCCCAAGAAAGTGCATTGTCCAGCAGAAGTGGGGAGAGGGAAGAGTTGGGGGTCCTGACATTTTTGACTAAAGTAACATCAAAATAAAACAAAAACCAAGCGGCTCATTGCTCAGCACACACACCTCTATTGCAGCAGCCCGTAACGGGTGCTCAGGACAGAGCCCTCCTCTAGG
>JAVCKT010019554.1:0-10969 GCA_032273925.1 Rhynchotus rufescens | reverse complement strand
CAAAGCACCAGGTTAAGGGCTCTGATCAAAGGAAAGACTCTCTGTTCCCTCTCAAACAGAAAGCTGCGTCATTCTTATTAGTGGTAATGGCAACTGCACGTGGAGAACAGATGGAGAACAGACCCCAGCAGCGGTTCAGAAGGTTTGTTCTGCTGCCCGTTTTCTGATGACTTCCTTTCAGTCCTCTGAACATCATCAACATCATGAACACATCCTCCTCCTCCTCCCTCCACCACCTCAGGACAGGGCACAGCCCCCTGACATTAATGGAAAACGCAGCTAGTTAGTTCCTGCTCCGGGAGAGCTCTAAAGAGAAGCCCTCCCAACGCCTCTCTGCTCATCCAGGTGACTTCTGCCAGGGTGCCAGAATAACGGGGACCAAACATCCCTCGTCCTTCCTCCCTTCCAAACCACAGGGACAGGCTCTGCTTGCACTCTACCATCAGTATTGCAATAAATCTCTGCTGAAGGGGTTCTAACAATTACTAAGGCTTGGGCTGAAGCAGGTTTGGACCAAAGCTCTTGTGCACGGCACAGGGCCAGGCAGAAACGAACTAGGAGACACCAGCTTGGCAAAGGAGCTCCCCGAGTTCCCGGGCATCCCCCAAGCCTTGCAACCTGTGCTCCACAGCCACCGCCTCCACGCTGCCTTCCCTGCCTTTCCACCCACCCCACGGACACGAGAGCCGGGGCAAGAGCGGCAGCCCCTGCCCGTGTCTGCCGGCACGTGGGCCAGGCGCCCACTGGGATCTCAACCCGCTCCCCTGCTGGAGCCCTCCCAGGGAGGGCCTCGTTCCCAGGCACTAACCCCGCAGCCTTGGGGCCGGCTCGGAAGCAGCCGCCCAGGATTGGAGCCGAATCCCTGGCAACACGTTCCGGCCCGCAAGGCACAGGTCCCAGCCTGCCCGCTTATTTAAATGAGCTCCCAGCCTTGCTCAAAAGCCCTAAAAATACTCGGAGCGTTTTCCTTCTGTTCTGCTTTGCTTCAAAGTTCCGGGCTACAGACTGAGTTTCGTCAGGGGTACAAGGATGATGCACGGAAACACGACGCAGATTTTGCTTATAATTAAACTGCTTGAAGAGGCCTTTTCCACCCGAGCTGCTGGCAGCTTAAACGCAGAAGGCAAGAGCATTGCAGCTCCCAATGCTGCTCAATTCAAGATCAACAATGAATGCTACGGCTTTTGCACGGCTAAATGAAACCCCATTCCCAAACATTCGGCTTCACCAAACTGTCACACAGACCCGTAAATAAACCCGCTCTAATAATTTCAGTGCTTTATTTAGCACAGAGGTTAGCCAAGTTTTTTGTTTGCAGGGCTTACACTTAGGCACACAGGGCCAATCCCCGTAAAAAGCTGTGAAAAGGGAGCCCTTTCCGGGAGAGCAGCAATCCCAAAGGTAAGACAACTCGCCAGCCAAACAGCTCCGCTGCCGCCACAAGCGGGTCTCTCCGGCAGCCCTGCTAAGGATGCATTAGCAGGAGCGGGGCCGGCATCTCCCCTTCTGCAAAACAAGGGCCCCTTCCCTTCCCTTCCATTCCAGCAGAGCCAGGTGCTCAGGCGGGCGCTGCAGGCAGGAATGAAAGGCAGCCGGGAAATCCCTGTGTGCTTAATTTGGGCCCCCGGATGCACTGGGATTTCAACCTCCAATTAAGCAGCACAAACCCTGTTTGTTTTCCCCGGCCACCCTTCGTAGCCCGGCGAGCTGCTCCAAGCAGCCGGGCTGCGTTTTGCCTCGCGTGGGAAGCGCACACGGAACAGAGCAAGGCAAGAGATGCAGGGGCCCCAAGGGGAGCTGCAGAGAGTCACTCCAGTTTGGACACAAACCCGACCCGCTCCTCTGGCCCTCGTGCCCACGCTGCCTTTGCCAACCCTACGGGTGCACGGGCTGTAGCCGAAGGGAACGGGCTCCGGAATGCTAATCCAAACCATCCTGGAGAGAAGGGCTTTTAGCAGCCGGCGTGCCAGCAGGGTGTCATGCAGCCCAGGCCCCCTCTCCCCGTGAGGGGCACTAGTGGGAATAAGCATCCTGTCGCCAGGAAATTTTCACAGCCTCAAATCCCAGAGGAAGGCAGTTTGTTTTTAGCTCTGCTGCAGCCTCCTAGGGCCGTCTCGATGAGACACTGGAGAAAAGCAGCCTGTGGAAAGCTCTGCCGGGCTCCTGAAGCCTGGTCAGGAAATGCCCTGCGTGGTCAGACCCATCAGGGACCACGCTACGGTGCTGCTCCCAGGGCAGGAGATCCGAGTCCCTCCCGCAGCGTCAAACCTCTTCTGGCTTGTGCCCAGTTCACATGTGCTCTTATTAGACTGTTCATGAGGTGGAAAAGAGGGAGGAATAAAAGGGGAGTATCTTTGTAATCTGCACTTTGCAGTCTTCTGTGAAACAATGTCACTACATAAAGTAACTTGAGACCTTTATATATCACCTCATTAACTGATGATTTAATGATTCTGCAATTACCTTGCGTACAGATCCCTTGGTCTTATATATAAATGAGAAAGATCTGTGTTTGTGAGCCAGTGCTCACAACCCATCAGCGCTGCCGTCCGGCCTGGTTCATCTTGGTCGCTCAAAACTCAGCCCACTCCAAACAACTTCCAAGCAATTCCTCTAATTAACCTAATTAATAGACAACCACTTTCACCATCGCTACGAGGATGGCACTAAATCATCTTATTGCCATTACAAACCCTTCACACCGATTCCAAATTTACTGTTTAAGTGAATCGTATATTAGTGGATGCTGCTTTCCAGTCCTTTCTTGCCAATTCTTTACACATTGAAGCATTAAGAATAGGATCTTAAAAAGGTTTATAAACAGTCTCACTTGAGACTCCAGTAACAAGGCACTTGCTTCACAAGGAAAACATAAAAAGAGGCAAAAGGAGAAAGACGTAAAGTGCCAGAGAAGCTGGAGAAATTTCATTTCCCCCTCTCTGCACCTGGCTAACATTACTAGAGAATCAAGGTTTTAAAAGGCAGTTAACACAAATATTCACCTTGAGAGAGAAAGATGAAATGAGCTTTTTAGAGAGTTAAGATTTCTTTAAAAATACAAGTAGAACAACGAGTAAAACTTTCTCAGGAAAGCTTTCCTTGAACAATAAAAAGAAAAGGATGCAAAAGGGTAGTACTTGACCCAACTTCTTTAAAATTTCACCTCTCTTTTTAACAAATTTTGAATTGTAGCTTGGAAACATCAAGTTTTAATTCAGTCCAGTTTCTTTGATTAACTGCACAAGAGAGCATGAAAACTGAGTCTGGTTACTTACGATGTTCTCGGTTGAGAATTGGGCAACGTTTTTGAAGGTGCATCATACTGTTCTGCAAATCAAAAATGCATCAATTGGTTTCGTTTGCCTCACTTGTAGCATATTTTACTCTACAGTCTTTGTGTGTCAGATTGAGAAGTCTCTCTTTGAGCACATAATCATTTGCCATTGAGAAAAAATCCTCATTCCGAATAAGAGTTTCTTAACAAAATATTGTTTTTCTCTGCTGAACGGTTGCCTTAATTTCTACTTAATGAATGAGTAAAGTCTTTCAAGCACTGCCTTGATTTATTCTCTTCCAATAAAGCACAGAAAATTGGGCCCCTTAATCAGTGTACATATTCGATATCCTCCCCAACATACAACACAGTCATAAAACACAGTGAGGTTTCCTTGGATTTCTACTTACTCTGATTCTGTGCTACAGATCCAACATGCTGGGAATCCTAAACACAGCAAAGAAAGAAACAGAAGTGCAAAATGAAAATTGAGAATAAAAGAAGCCTGTTGATAACTGCATAACTATGATTTGTTTGCCACGTGTTGATCACTGTAATAAACATCTTCCTTGTGCAAGTGTCACTTTGGGATGTCGGAATGGAAGATGCCCTGACATTATATATATATATATATATATATATATATATATGAATATATATATGAATGGATATAAATGAAGCCTGTGCTGCTGCCACCAGAAGCAGGTGGCTAGCGCTACCACCGGCACATTTATTTTTGAAAAGATATGAAATTTTAAAAAGAGCTGCCAAACATTCCTGTTTGACACATTTGGCACATGCTTGTTTTGACAAGACAGATAAAACATCGTGGATGCTGCAGCAGGGAGGAGTTTCTTAAAAGGTTCTTGAAAGGCAGTTATATTGGGCGCCCACAATTCTAATGTGCAGCTAGATAAACCTCTGCCTCAGGCGTAGTGCAACTCTAAAAATCTAAATCCCACTTAAAAAATTAAAAAGGTAAATAGTAATTACATTTTTGTATGGCAAAATCAACGAATAACTACTCAGAAGTGGAATCTGATCCAATTTCTCAGTAAAATAGTGGGCCTCAAACAGCACTTATGCAACTTGAAACCCATTGTGCTTTCATTTATCTGACCACTTCTAAAGATAATCTCTCCTAACGGCCTCTGCCTTATCAAAGGAGGAGAGTGGAGCTGAAGGTTCGTTGGGAAAGCTCTCTTGTAAGGTCTCAGAAAGGTCTGCCCCAAGGAGGCTCCTTTACCTTTGACGGAAACGGGAATTTGCAGGGCTCTGCTGTGCTTGGTGTGTGAATCGCTGTCAAAGGAGGTGGCCATGAGTGGGTCATTTCCTGGAAAGAATATGAGGACAAGAAAAAAAGAGTATATTACTGATAGGTGCAGGTGAAGTTTTACACTTAAAAAGACTACCAGGTAAATGCTCAGCACCTTGCAGACCCAACACTGCACACGGCAGTGAAAAGCTTTCCTCGGAGCCCCGCAGTCGCAGCACTGAACTCCTGGCCCCCCATCTGCAGGCACCTTGGCATCCCCCAAGCAGCAAAAATCCACAGGAAGCCTGTACAAAGCTGGAGGATGTTTGAAGGGTTTGCAGGATTAGGCCCCAGAATTACAGCCACCCTGGCTAATAAGAGGGAGAAGTAAATAGAGCCCATATATGAGTAGCTCTTGGGTTTTGCAAAGCGCAGGACTTTCCTGTTATGGAAGTTCTTATATCCCATTACAGCACTAACCTCTGAGAGGCCTTTCGTAACTCGAGGAGGTCAGCCAGGGAGCTCGGACCACGTGCCAGCCCCTCTGTTATTCCACCTAAAATACTGGCTCGTTTCAAGGATTTTCCCGTCAGCAGCAGAGGCGGCCCTGACACAGCTCCAGCACGCAGCTTCGAGCCTAGCAGAGCGCCTGGCAAATTGCTTTATTTTAAGGAATCCTTCCGCCTTATCCCCCTCCCTGCCGTTCAGCCAGGCACCAGCTTCGCGGGCTGGAAGCAGAGCCCAAAATCCAGAGTCACGGAACGGGGCTCAACAAGGGAGCCCCCCCTCCCACCTGCCTCTTGCGGCCTCTCCTGGAAGTATTGGCCAGCTCCGGCACAGACAGGGATCCTGGTGCTCAGCACATGCTCAAATACTTGGAGGAGGGTTTGGAGACGTGGCCTTGGGAAGCTGGGCTTCCCGAAGGAACCGGGGAGAACCTTGGGTAAAAAGAATCCCACTAGGGAGATTTTCCTTGGCTCTTAATCTGCAGGTTTTACATCCAGACGAGCCTGATGTTCACTCCACGAATTACAGGAATTCACAGGGATTTCCAGGAATTCCACAGGACCTGCAGCCTCCAGGGCCTGCGCGGGAGAGCGGCGCGCGCCGCTTCCTGCCTCTCCACCATCCCGCCCTCCGGAGCGGCCCCCTGCCAGCTCCCCAGAAACGGGAGGGCGCGAAGGCAGCAGCAGGGGACGGTTTCGGCGTGTGCGGAGCGGAGCGGTCCCGCTGGGACAGGGCTCGGGGAGCCTGCGTGGGAGCCGGCGGGTGCCAAGGGCTCCTTGGGGAGCTTTTGTGGCCCTTACACCCCAGCGTGACAGTCTGCACCGGGCCAGAAGTGCCAGGGGCTCCTTTTGCCATCAGGGCTAAATTAGGAAAAACCTCCGAAGCGGCTCCGGTTTCCCGCTCAGTTAAGGGAAGGAACTAGGAGTAAAATGAAGGCTCAAGATTTATGGGGCCTCTGCAGCTCCTCGCGGGCACCCCCAGGGGCCTGGCAGGAGTGGGTGGCACGGGCAGCTCGGAGCGGCCGGCTGCTCTGCGGGAAGCCCAAACGCTGCTTTCCAGAACGGCAATGCCCTGGCTTGGCTGCAGCTTCTCCCGCCCCGGCTGGCTTGTCGCTCCTCCTTGAGGGCTTCCCAGATCCTCATATCCGGGCGGAAAGGTGCCTCCCAGCTCCGGCTGCTCCTGCACCACTGCCCCGTGGCCACCGACCCTGCCGCATCGCTGGTCTGGCAGAAGCAGAGCCTGGACGGCCCCCCACGCACACAAGTGCTATTTTAAAACCCACGGAAGAGCCGGGCTGTTCCAGGAGGACACCTACCTTCAGGATCTCTTCAACGCAGTGCACATCGCCGGGGAAGGTTTGCTGCAACAAAAGGGAGAGAGCAGCAGCGTGAGGCTGGGGTCCTTTTATCCCTTGACGTGAGGCAAGGGGGAAACGGTTGAACATTCGCTTCCCGGGGGTGCTGTGCGTTTTGTGCAAGTCAACTCATCAAAAACCTCTAATTAGAATTAAAAACTAAACAAAACAAAACAAACCCACATCGAAACAGCAGGTATTAATGATGCATTTCTACACTGTGGGTGTCTTCAGGTGTTTAGGAGAAGAGGCAGTCTACAGAACCTGATAAAGAAGTTTCTCCATGAACCATGTCCTGAAGAAATCATGGAAGAAAAGCAAACAGAGGAGCTGGTCAAACAGCACTCGTCCCACAGGATGGATTCTACCCCTGTCCTGACCTGCCTCCTTGTTTCTACCCACCAGCAGGGGCTTGGCGAAAAGGGGAGCGTGACCGAAGAGAGAAGGGGAAGGAGAGGCCGGGCTGGTGCGGAGCGGAGGCATCCTGGAGCACAGGGAAGCTCTGGGCCAGGACCCCAAGGAAAAGCAACATCTGCCGCTCATGTAATGGAGAGCAGATACTGCCGCTGGTGCCAGCACCGCAATCTGCTTTTAATACAGCAGCAAAACCACTCGGCAGCTGCTGGCAGAGGCCCCTCTGTGCAGAGCTGCCCAAATCAGCAGGCCCTCATCTGCTTCCCACATGGGGCCTGCTCTCCGCGTTGGGCGCCGGGCTCCGCAGCATCCCGCTGCCTCGCGGGACGAGGATGGGGCTTTTCTCAGCCCCCTTTGCTTCTGACCTCACTCAGCCCAGGATAAACCCACGGCCCAGAGCTGCTCTTCTTCCTGGCTGTTTAACAGGGCAGCTGGGCCCTTCCACGGCTGCTGTGCGAGCAGCAAGCCACCTCGAGCCACGATGCAGTCACCTCCACATGACACCTGGGAATAGCTGCACTTGCTCATGGATTTACATGCACAGGAAGCTTTGCCAGGCTGGTTTCACAGGCCATGCCCATGCTCAGAAGCTTCTAAACTTTCAGCATGGGTTGGTTTTAACATGTTTGGGAAAAAGGCAGATGAGGATAGAGCAATGCTAGCGAAGACATTCAGCTAAAGGAAAGGAAACTACTGTTAAGGTATTTTTGACATCATACACCATAAATATAATTTTATGCCTCTCTCGTACCAAAGAAGATCCCACATGCTTTTAAAATGGCAAGACACAATCACAATCTCTGCTTCTTCCACTTCTTGCAAGACATGAATTTTCCATGTCACCAAGTTGCCCAACTGGCTCATAAAGCCTGAACAGTATTTTGCAAATATTGTTCCCAAATATTGTATCCCAAGGTTAAGAAAGCACTGAGCATGATAGGCCTCAAGTGCTGTTAAGCCCAGCTAAAGCTGCCCCAAAAGGGTCTTTGGGTTCAACCTCATCTTGATGCAATAGCTCAAACCAGACAGACTTAAGAGTTTTAAGCTGCACCCAACGTCTCCCTCTGTGACTCCCACAAACTCATCCACTTCTACAACCTCAGCCTAGAGGAAATCTCTATGAGCTACCAACAGAAAAAGCCGCTTGTTAACTGAAGAACACGCTCTGCATTTAGAGCTGTCACCCGCCGACCGCCGCGGGCTCGAGGGGTGACAGCTCTGATCCCCTCGGGACGGCGGAAGCAGCGATTCCTGCCCTCTCGCCGGCGCTGCACGGAGCAGAGCGCGCGTGAAGCCTGCGCGTGAGGACACTGGTGATGAAAATCAGCCACCCAGGCACCACGAGGAGAGGGCTCTGGACACGGGTGGCCTCGAGTTGTCCACCTGAGCCATGTTTATATTTTGCTGCAGACAGCGCGTTTCTCCCCCGCCGCACACGTCTGTCTGTCCCTCACTCACTGATCCCCAGCACTGCCCGATGGAAAGGCTGTCTCAAGAGGCCAGGAAAGGAAAAAGCTTTTCCAGCTGCAGCTGCTCCGGGGCTGCTTTGCAGGCAGCCAGGCTCCCCCAATGATCCGCCAAGCAGCAGCCACTTAGGTGAACATCGTTTTCTCATTGTGAACAATTCGTAATAGAAGAATCCAACAGCAAAACTGCACCCAAAAAAAGAATAAGAAGGTGGTGTAGGGAGGCAGTAGAAACGAGATTTTTCTCTGATTTCTTCCAGTTTGGGAATTTTTTAAAGTTCGTATTAAAGCTCTGGCATTTCTTACAGCACTTGACCTCAGTCAACGAGTCCAAGCTCTGCGGGACAGGATGTGTTTAAAACCTCATATTCTCCCGAGCTAAATATATCCCTAATGACTGCCTCCATCAATGATGCGAGGGGCTTTAAAGGCCATTTGCTTATGCAGAAGAGGGCCTTGGGTTTCATTACTACAGTAACCAGGAGCACACAAACACGACTTGGCAGCCGGCTTCCCGCACCGGCCACTCGAGCCGCCCGAGCGACCTGGGGCAGCTCTTGGCGCGGGAGGATGGACCTGGAAGAAGAGAAGACCCTTTTCTCAGTACCTTGTCCCCGTCTAAAATTAATTTTGCAGGAGGTTATAATTACCACGAGCCTCATGGTTTGTAGTGCTGAGGGCTGGAGCTTGCCTCATTCCAGCAGGACCGGGGGCGCCCACCGCAGGGGAGGCACAGGGAGGTGGAGGAGAGGCAGCAAGGGCAAACCAAAGCAAGAGAGCTCAACCAGAAAGCAGATTTTACATATAAAAACCACCACCACCACCAAATCTTGTTACTGGCCTATCTCTGTAGGAAGAGAGGAAACTCCGTGCTGCTGCAGAACTGACTGTGCACAGCACAGGGGCCTGAGAGATGGGAAAAACAACATTTTGTCTTCTTTTGTCGGGATGGGCAAAGGCTTTGCGTGCTCTGGGCAAACGCGTCGTGGATACATTTTAATAAAGGACTCTCTGCAAACCCTAAGGTGAGGAGGTAACTGCCGTGTCCTTTGCTAGCCTTCAAACACGACACCAGCTGCAGGAACAGCCCCCAAACTCGGGTATGTGGAGCCTGCTGAGCTTAAGCCTCACGAGCAGATGGCAACTCCAGCCCAGTCTTTTTGCTTCACCTGTTAAGTTGCTCTAGGTGAAGGAACTGGGCACCAAACCTCTCCAACCTGCTGGGGACACAGTGTCCTTCAGGACGATCCTCGACGAGCTGGTCCTGAGGATGAAGAGCATGAACCGCCGTGTTACAGCGCGTCGGCTGGCTATGGACAGCCTGGGGGGCACTGCCTATCAAGGTTAATACGTATTTATGCCTCAGGTTTCATATATTTCAAGGCTCCAAATTTCTAAAGGGCTCCAGCTTGACCTGCTCGAGGGATCTCCCCACTGAAGAGCCCCTGATTTGGTGCAAGCCGGCGGGAATTGGCCTCTCCAAAGGAAGCAGCACAAGGAAAGCACTTGGGTCTGTTCATTCAGACCCAAGCCAAGCCTGGAAACCTTTCAATTCCTTGGCAAAATAATCCACCCGTTAAACCGCTCACAAACCTGGACACTAGCGAGTACCCTGGGCACGCTTAGACTGCAACCAAGGGTGTTCAAAACAAGAAATCACTTCCCCTTGGAGCTTAAGGCTTTGGGACACAGGCTCTCCCATGACAAAGCGGGCTCCAAGGCTTAGCAGAAGGTGCTTCTCTGGATCAGGGCCTCATCTTTGGTCCTTTGGAGCAGGGACACAAAACTAGATCTCGTGGTGTGACCACAACGGCGGATAAGAAGCTGCCAAACTCTCCTGCACTGAAGGTTAAAACCCAAGTTTTAACTTTCTCCTCATAAAAGCCAAGCTCTTGCTCGCGGAAGAGCCGAGGTTCTATTTTTAAGCCCGAGCGGAAATTTAAGAAATATTCTTAACTGCTTCCCACCACGGGAACTTAACCTGTGGGAAAAGCCTTGCAGGATATCCTCTCACTCGGAAAGGCGACTTTCCCCATTGTTGCACGCTTGACCCAAAAGCAAAAGGATATTCCTGCATTTTGGGTTTCGGGGGCAGGGGAGCCTCGCTGTTAAGTCATGTATATACAGGAGAGAGCTATTTTCCTAGAGATGGGTTAGGTACGTCTGGGAGAAAAACACTTCCCCGTGGCACAGACGACTCCAAGTCGTTGCCAGTCTTGCCCACCAGTTACCTGGGCATCGGCTTCAGTGTAAAGTTACAACTTGCTCTTGTAAAAACTATCTATTAAGGTTCAAGAAGCTTCACTTTTAACCCTGAGCGCCGGAATTGATGGCAAAGGCTGGTGAAGGGCAGGACGTGCCCAAGGGATTGCTGCTGCCCTAACCAACGGCACGACAAGCCCCGTGCAGCTGCTGGCGCGGCGCGAGGGCAGAGCGGGCCAGGCTGGGAGCTGAGGCGCCGTGTCCCTAGACCCCACATCCCGAGCGGGAGCTGAGCGCCGGCCCCAGCAGCGAGCGGAGCTCCCTGGGCTCCTGCGGCCTCCGGCAGCGCTGGGCAGATGGTTCACACCAGCCTAGGATGCCCCAGCAGAGCAGCAGGGACTGGCACGAGCCAGACTGCCCTGGACTGGCTTTCCTGCCCCAGGAACAGCCCTTCTGCCGCTTGGGATCCGAAACACTCTTCATGAACCACGGGCATC
>JAVCKT010019553.1:0-24793 GCA_032273925.1 Rhynchotus rufescens | reverse complement strand
GCACCCAGGACTGCCAGAAAACACAACCAGAGCAAACCGAGGGAAGGGGACAACGTACACAGCTTCCCTCCTGTCTTCGTTCTTCCCATACACACAAAAAAACCCACTGTGCCACAAAAAGACGAAATAAGAATGGTAAAAATAGGGGTACTCCTTACTTCTGAGAACGAGGCCATGAGTCTACCAAAAGTGGGGATAAATTAGCACACATTCTACATTTTAATTTCATTTTCTTGCACCGCAAAAAGACTGTCTAATGCCATCTTTAGCACGGCTTTCTCTTAAATACATAATTTATTATCTGATGTTTTTTTCTTTGACTAAAGATGTCAGGCCTTTCAGTGAACTTGCTCCAGCACATTCACTTTTGTAACATCCTGTCTATATTTTACAATCCAAAGAAAAACCTTTTTTTTTTTTTTTTTTTTTTTATACCATTAACAATTACTTTGTTTTCGAAGGGAAATGATGGAAATCCCATCAAAACTATACTACAGGGAGCAATCCTGACCTCAAAGAAGACTGGATAGAAGACAGAAGATAGAAATAGCTACTCTAATTTCTTTCATTCATTGATAAATAATTCTGTTATTTAAGGACAACTTTAAATACAAGACCAGACTAACTTGTTCTGTAGAACTGTGCCCACAAAATACCAAAGTTCCTCTAGCCTTTATCGACTTAGATCAACACCTAAAAAATCTGCTGTATTTAATAGCAATTAGTAGTAAGTCTACAAGATCACACCCTTTATATTCAAAACTGGTGGTCATCACTCTGAGCAATCCAACAAATAGAAATTTACCTCTGTTCTGATTCAAATTGATTCCTGGATGAAAAAAAAATGACATGTTTGATCATTCCCAATTTATTATTGAATAGTCATTTTGCATTGTGTCCCACCTCTATGAAGGTATACTTAGAAAAAAAATCATATCCAAGTTCTACAGAGTATCCCTAATTACTAATTACATTTATACTTTGCATGCATATTAATTATCCATTTTTACTTGGCCATCCTGAACTTCACAGTCTTCACATACGAACAACGCCAAACATGAATCTACAGCCATCTCTGCTGCTCGGTACACGTCTGAGGTTTCAAAGCACAGAACCTACTACTTCTAATAAAAAAGACATCTTCTGAAGCCACTTGGAATATCAAAGAGGGAATATTTTTTTTCTGAACTTGTAAAGATCAAAGATGTGGTATACTTAGGAAAGATAGTTCTTTCAAATTTGCTAGATCAATATACATATCATCATAAATTAAAGCCCTTACACATCCGTTTTAATGTATAATACCATTTTACAATTTCCTTCCCATACATAATTCACAAGGAAATATATGTTTTTACTAAGAGTTAATGATAGATGCTCTTATGATTAATCTAAATAAAATCAAACAATTCTGCAAACTTCCCCTCAGAAGTCCATTCCCGTATATTTTCTACTCCAACTTGCATGCCATGAGAGGTAAAGAATCTTTGCATATATTTTAAAGATAATGAAGGCAAACAAAGCTCGTGTGGATTCAGCCTCATAATCATGGAATCACAGTGGGTGGAAAAGATCTTCGAGATCACTGAGTCCAACCGTAAACCCTTCAACACTCAACACTCTCCTGCTAAACCATGTCCCTAAGCACCTCATCCACATGTTTCTTGAGCACTACCAGGGACGGTGACTCCACTGCTTCCTTGGACAGCCTGTTCCAACGCCTGACTACTCCTTCCATGTAGGAATTCTTTCTAATATCTAACCTGAGCCTTCCCTGGTGAAACCTGAGGTCATGTTCTCTTGTCCTATTGGTAGTTTTTTGGGATGACATCCTCTCCACTGTCTTAAAAGGAAGGTAAGATGCCAAAGGTGGAAAAGAGATCACGAGCTCTTGCATTCAGAGCAGCTGCTGGACCCTTGCCTCTCTGGTAGAGATGTCCAGCCACCTGCCTATGCCAAGTGCAGCATTAGATAATTCACTTCAGGGGTTGACAGGGGTTGAGGGAAAAAAAATAAAGAGCTAGAGCGTTGTTCTTTTCCTAAGATCATTTTGTTCTTCAAATTATCTTTACATCTCATGAGAAAGATATTTTCTGTGTAGTCTGAGATCCAAATGGATGAATAAGAAGCATTACTGCACAATAAAGTGGAGAGATGTTTTCAGAACTGAGTTAGACCACTTAATTCCATAAATTGCCTCATCTGAAGTCAGACAAAAATGGTTTTGACAACTAATAATAAAACTTGAATGTTTCTGAATGCTGTGTTAATAAGACTTGAATTTGATGGATGAACCTCTCTGACCTCACCATAAACCTTTTTTATTATGGAATTGTCATAAACAGCATTCAGTAAGAGCAAATGTGCTTGTTGAGAAAAATAACTAATGTCAAATACTGTGGCATTTATTAGTACATCATTGTTTTGTTAGATTACATTTTTACTTCTGAAAACATAATAGAATTCAGGGCACCAATAAAAAACATCCTTCATTCCCTAAAGATTTTTGTAATGTAACATCAATGAACAAATGTTGCTATTTATTATACACTCCAGATGTGTGTCACCAAGTAAGGTGAAATTTACGGCCGTCAGGAGTAATTAGGAAGTGGGAAATTAAAATGAATAAACTTTCTACTTTGCTGTATAATAAGCCAGAGCTAATCACGAGAAGAGTTCTGTTATTGCTAAGAAGCTCAAAGAATACGAGAAAGGATATGGGGGTTAGCAAAAACTGACTGCTGGTGCTGGCTCTACTTGGAAAGAGCGGAGTCTACTGTGTCACCCCCTAAGTTAGGTAGGGTAGTAAGCCACTGTGGCAATACTCTATGGGCTCAGATCTGTCAGTCTCACACATGCAATAAATCCGGTGCAGGCTGTGGAATCTTCAGCTCTGAAGAGTTTTGGACATTAATATGGACGTGCTCAATGGTTCTTGTTAGTATTAACTGCATTATGAGGAGCAAACATCTAATAGACTGGATAGGTTTACTCTGCAATGTTCAAACCTTGAACCAAAGACGACTCCTGCTCTCAAGGCCTTGCCTGGAAGGACCTTTACATGGCAGTTCTTTCAGGGTGATAATTACAAGCAGAAGTTTCTCCTTTGCCTTATAATCCCCCTTTCATTTACCTTTGTCAGTTACTGTGCATAAAGCTACCGGATTAGCCAATAAAAACTAAGTATTAAAGCTGTTATTTTCTCACTTGAGAATAGAAGACTTGGAAGAAGTTCTGTTTGATTCCTCAGGAAAAATAAACAAACAAACAAAAACTTATTTATAAAACATAAAAGATGAAGCCAGATGAAAAAACACAACCACATCAGCCTAAAGAAAGAGTACTATTTCATTCAGCAATAACAGATACTTGCAGTATGTAAACAGGGTATTAAAACCCATTTGAAAATTTCTAGTCAAGAAATGCATTTATTCAAAAGCAAACTGAAGTATTCAGAAAAAAAAAAATCTAAGCTCACTGAAGCATCTGTGTGTGATTTTTCAGAGAATCATGAGAATGGAGGCCTCCTCTTGTCCCATTAAGAAATGTCTTTTTTTTTTCTCATCCATCTAGTCTTCCTTTTACATCGATTAAACGAGCTTCAGATGTCACAATTTATATTTGAAAATGTTTATTCTTCACCCAATAACTTTCACTAGCAGGCCAAGGTAGCACATGTAATTCCCAGGAGTGTATTTACATTGGACTACAAATTTGGAGCAAATTCAAATGCTGGGTAGACAACTGAGTGACACCCATGATTAACAGATGTCTTCCAATCCTGCTCTCTGAGCAAGTTTATAGCCCCTTTTTGAAAGCACAATTCCTTCTGCACTTGCCTATACAACTACCCTGGTACTAAGTTTCCTGACAAGAACACTATAGCTTATAAACTTCAAAAAAAGTGAGGATTATTTTAATTCTCTCATCTAAAAGCAATTCTGCTGGGAGGCATATAAAGACCAAGATAACTTATATTTGTGTGACAGAGAAGCAGGGAGAAAGCGGAATATTTTATTGATGATTTGAAAAAATCATCAACAAACTGCAATTTGTACTCTAACCAACATGCTATCCCAAACTACGTCATTGCCATCCCTTAAAATAACTTTTCATCTCACCAAAATTACCCTCACTTGAGTTTCTTATATTCTACCACCATACTTCATACTGTTCTTCATAGTGTTTAGAGCTCAGTGGGTCCAATTTAACACTATTTTTAGCAAAAAATCTGGTGATTAACATAGAACCTAATTCACAGCAATATCACTGCAGTCTGTGCTGAGGGAAACTCATGGTGGTACAGAACAAAAGCAGAAAGACAAGGATTAACATATGCACATGTTTCATACTTGCAAGCTGCTTTTTATGCTTATCTCATTACAGGAAAAAATAAGTTTGCTTCTAAGAAGGCCTTAATAACCAACAAAAGAAGGCATCAAGATAAACACACAAACAACTATGGGCTACAAATAATGGGAAGACAGGAGCTAAGCTCCTTAATTCTTGGAAAACAGGAATGTGTCGTGTGGCGAGAGAGGGAAGCAGCAGGGCAGAAGCGGTGGGGAGAGGCAGAGCAGCACAGTCCTGCACTGTGCAGAGCAGGAGCAGCAGCCCTGGAGATGGCCTCTCCCCCTGCTTGTGGCAGGGCCTTCTAGCACCTCTTGTGCCCTCCGTGCAAGGCAAAGCCTGTTGCCCTGCATTTCACAGGAATATTGTCCTTTCTTTCAGTGTAACAGAGGAGACCCTTGAATTGCAAACACTGAATCTCCGTCGAGCAGCAAGCCCAGCCCTCTGCTTCGGTCTCCCGCTCAGCTTTGCCCCATGTGGGTACTAAGCCCAACGCTCTGCAAAACAAACAAGCCCAAACTCCCACCAAAACCTTAGCTTGAGCCACCCCCACAAGTCTCGGTTTGCTCCTGCCTATTTACCATTTGGAATTCTTCCGGATTTGGGAGGTATACTCTTTTAGCATAAACAAAATAAACACCACAGCCTAGAAATCTATACCCCAGGGAATAATACCTTCGGTAAGGAATTTCAGGCCCATCTATTTTCTGTAGGAGCTAAGCTGTAATGACTACTTAAAGTAATAGGTTTAAAATGTTTCCTGACATAAAGCAGCAGAACTCCAGTATATTTTTTTTTTCATTGTGATTCCTTTGGGAAGCAGATAGTCAGCAATAATTCCATTTACACTTAGCTCTGAATATAGACTTAAGACTCCTTTATGTAATTATTCAGGGCTCTGGAATTGTCACATTCAGTGTATCCTGCTCAAAGTCTTGGATAATAGTTTGCAAATGCAAAACAGTTGCTAAGTTTCCCATCCTTGGGGAAACTGCAGGCATTGCAGATTTAGAATACTCTGTCTGCAGGCAAGAGCCAGCCACAAGTTTCATGCATCAGCTTTTCTGTTGGCCAAGGAAAAAGCGACCTTGTTCCCTGTCCTTCTAACAGGCTTGAAAGGCATGGTGGAAATGGCACGAAGGGTAAGTAGCAACAAGGGGAGCAAGTGCTTACACCGCCCTTCTTGTCTGCGTAGGACTGAAATAATATATATGCTTATACACATATGTGCGTATATATACACATATGTGCAACAGATATGCATATACACCCAGCAGTGACCTGTTCTGGATGTAAAGTAAGCATTTTTGCATGTGAGTGTTTAGGACACTCTCCTGTCTTAGTCGTGTAGTTATGCTCTCGTCCTCTCTAAGAGCTCAGCTCCCAGAGCAATGATGTGTCTCGTGATCTCCACAATGAGAAGGCCAATATAAAAATACGCCAGGGAAATGGGGAGGTTGACATGACTTCCTTTCATGGCAAGGCCACCAGACATTCATTTTCAACTGTAATTCAGAGTGGAGATTTGACCTGGAGGGAGCACGCTGTGTGTGTTGGTATGCACTCACAGGGATGAAGAATTTAGGAATAAGGTTGAAGACAGAAGAATATCCCTGTCAAAACAGAGCGATGCTTTGGGAATGTTTCTCCATCTGAACTTCTCCATCTGAACTCCATCTGATCTTTGCAACCCTTGAAGCTGGTGGCCAGTTTCAGCCTGTCTGAAGGACAGCAGATTTAGAGGTATCTCCTCTGATAATCTTTGTGAAAATCCATAGGTATCAGATGGGAAACTCACTTCTCTGTATCCCCTAAGAGGGAGGCCATGGACACATCCCTTCCTGGGAGCTGGGCACGTTCTGCCTTGCCAATGATCCCAGGAACAGCAGGAACCTGAGGGAGCACCTAGGGCTGCTGCTGCCCTAGGGGATGGCACAGAGGGAGCTCTGGGATTCAAACATGAGTTAGCACAGGACAGGGAAGGGTATTTTTTGCAGGGAGGTTTGCTGCAAGCCTTGAATGCCTCGGGATGCATGAAGATGCTAGGTGCTCATCACTTTTTAAACAAAATTAACGTTATTGCTTATGAAATACCTTGTTTTACCTTGCCCCTAGAATAAAAAAGGAACCTTTCCCCTTCTGACTCACACTTCCAACTGCTGAATCCTGTTGTTTCCCCTTTCCTGTCACATACCTTGTTGTTCTTGTGTTTTCAGAGCTCAGCAGTGGCTCTTTTTTGCCGACTCCTGCTCTTTTCCTGTCGTTCCTCTTCCAGGAGGATTTTGATTCACCTCTTACAAAACCCTGCTTCCCAGAGGCTCCAGTTCCAGCCTCCTGCCCTCCTGCAATCCCCATGCCAGCCTTTTCCCAGCTATAGCACAACCCCAGCATCCAGTTTCCCTGCAGCCAGGCACTTTTCCCTGCATCTTACTCTTACTCCTGCCCTTCTGCTATGCAGGATGAAAGGAAACCCAAGGAAACATGGTGCAACCAGCTGCTTTGTCTAACACACTTCAGAGCAGCTTCTAAGGGTTTGCAGGTCATCTGAATTCCCCAATAGCCTGCAGTTGTTTTTGCCTTGTTCCTCACTGCTTTTACAAACATCTTGAGGTGTTACAGTGAATAAAATTTCCTTGAGCCCGAATGGCTTGGAATCAGTTATTTCTGCTCTGTACCACAAGGCAAATGTGTATTTGATGTCTCCAACGGCCGTCTTTGTTCAGGAATCTGTATGTCTCTGCTTGCAGACTGTTGTGGCACAATAAAAACCTAAGAAGCATTAAAAATATTAGCCGTATTTCAACTGACAGCACTTATATCTCGGTATTAACTATGAGCATACAAAGCAAATCAGCTGTTTTTTATGTATAGGCTCTGGTGCAATTGCAGTAATAGTCTGGTGCTATTAAAGAGTGACAGGCTGTTGTGTTTCCATTGCAACTGTCAAGTTTTGGGATTGTAGAGCCCTTCCTTCTACGCCAAGCCTAAGATGAGAATGAGAAGTGAGATGGAAAGATTAGCTGCAAATCAGACGGAAGGTGGTTTTGTTTTCCATGGGGGAAAAGCCTGCAGAGGCTCCTCAGCTTGGTGCTCCCGTGGGAGGTGCAGGATCTGACAGGAACATGACAGGACGTCTGCCAAATCCAAGCTGGGATCAGGCCTGGCCAGGGTTTGACCGCAGTATCTGCTGGTGAAAGGTGTTAACATCCATATACCTCAGCTGGGGATTGTGAGGATGGCTTAATACTTACAAAATGCTGGAAACTGTAATGCTAATTATGAACTTTGTTATCAACAAAATCAAAGGGAATTAGGCCTATCTCTCATTTTTTGGCTATTCACCATTTCTCCCACAGATTCTCTGTTAAAACTCTTCTTGTTTGTGATAGCCTATTATCTATTTCACAGTCTCCTTTTAACAAAATCCTCTCAGTAAATGAGTCTCTTTCTCCTGTTTATAATTGTTAATTCTTTTATCTCTCATATGCTGCCTTGCATAAACTCAAACCCAATTAAAAGAAAAAGATAATTGTGTTGACAGATTATCAATAACTTACAAGAAAAAATATGGCTTAGAAATGACTACAGAGCACAATTATTATTTGCAATTCAAATGCAAACTGTAGACCCTTAAACTCAAATTTGGTAAATGATTTCTGCGTGATAAAAGCTGGTCAAAAATGATGCGACATTTTGTTTATCGCTTCAAATACACAAACATGAAGAAATTTGGCAGTCAAGTCTTTTTTCTCTCGGATGTATGAAGCGCTCTGCTGAGATGTGACACCCATCAGGACGCCCTGCAAAAACTTACTGTAGTGCTGAGAGTGATTTATAGCGCGCTACGGACGTTCTTGTTTCATATCGTGAGGTCTTGTTCGAATGCTGATGTATGAAGACAAAGCACCGTCACCTTCTAAACTTAGCTGAGAAGATCTATAAAGCCTGTCGTGGTGGCCATCCAGCTACAGCATTGCTGTCTGTGAGAAGTAACATCCTTCAGCTATAAGGGGAGCTTCAAAACGCATCTCCCTTCAAATGGGCCAATTTGTGATCAAGCCTGAGAGCCCGAAACTCAAATGAGACAAGAACTGCCACATATAGAACACAAAAGAATCAGCCTGTTGCTCCCCCAAATAAACAGGGAGTTTTTTCTCAGGCCAGTTATTAACAGACCCATCACTCGAGGTACCCAAGAGCCTCCTCAGCAGCACAGCTGGAGCTCCACACCAGCCTCCCCGCGCCAGACCCCTGCGGCAAGACCTGCCTTTCTTGGGCGCACCAATGGCTCTGTTTGTGGCCATTTTTCATGGCTTGGAATACAAAGTTTTTAGTGTTTTGCCCCTGCAGCAATTTCCTAGTTGATAACTACTCCATAAACAACTTTCAGAGCCTTAAAATGTAGGGAATCCCTCTTGTGTTGCTAGAACTAGACCATCCAGCACGTTGCCCACATCCTGTGATTGAGTTCTCACTCTCTATGGCTGGGCTGGGAGAGTTTCTGATTTCAAATTAACCCTGCCTCATCAGATCCAAGACGTACCTGATGCCATAGTTAAATTCACATCTACTTAAGCATTTTTGTCATTGTTGCTGAAATGCATCTCAACAAAAGCATGTGTCTCTGTGGGATAGCTATTTTACTGCTTAAAAATACTTGTATGATTTACACATGCATATATATGTATGTATGCATGTAGTGTACATAAATTAAGAAGTCACAGGAAACAATAGCAAACTCTCTATAACATAATATTTTACCCACATTAATTGCACTGCCAAGCCAAAATGCCCCTCCCTCACCATGCACATCTCTATTATTTCATAAGAAAACTGAAAAATAACACAAAGCTCCCTCAGATTCATATGGGGCAACTTCAGATTTCAGCCTCGGTGCCTACATCAGACACCTGCTGAGCTGAGCCACAGAAGGGGGGTCCTGTCCCAAGGAGGGATGCTGTGCAGGAGCTGAATGCAGACCCGAATGTTTGTGTCGCACAGGCCCGTGACGGCCATGGACAGGTTGACTGTGGCTTCTGGAAGAAAGGAAACCATGGAAGCAGCCAAGGTGATGTTTACATCCATTAGTATGTTAATTAAGGAATGGGATAATAAGCTTTTTGTTTTGCTTGAATTCAGCAGTCACACTGCTACAGCTTCTGTATGAGCATATTTTTAGCAAAATTAGCAAAGTCAGCAATCAAGTGGCTGCAAGAGATGCACCCATGTCCCAACCGTGCGTCCCGGCTCCTGCTGCGGGAAGCTCCCAGCAGGATCCTTGGATCCGCTGCGGGCCAAGGACCCCGTCACCTGCGTCGGCAGCGGCCAGTGGATCAAAGGGACTGCTAATTCCCACTGAAACCATTCGGGTAATTACCGTGCGGTTGTTCAGATCTTCTACATTTTTACTTAAATAAATCCCTGGCCTCACCAGAGGACTTGTAGTCTGGTGTTTCTTGAAGCAAGGAGGGCTGTATCTGAGCAGCTAATTGGGAGCTATAGGAGTGAGAAAATGATGTTCCGTTTGGTGGCTCTCAGTGACAGAATGCAACCATTAAGCATCGAGTATCTCCAGTACAGAGCAGGGTCAAAATTCATTTTTCATATGGATGAACTATTACTGGATGAACTACTGAGCAGTATTTCCAAAATCTCATAATTTGATGAAAATGAGTTTGACTCTACTATTAGCACCCTTTACAGCAGCTGATGAAAGTGTCTTACTGCCAAAGTAAAGTAGGGAATAAAGATATCAATATATGATAGGTTCTAACAAAGAAGAAAAAGGTTATACCATAGTCAGTGGATCTTGCAGCTGAGCGTAAAATCCGACATAGATGAGCGCTTTCATTAGTAATTAAAAACCTGCTATCTTAAATAATGACTATTAAAACTGCACAGTCATATTGTGAAAAGCACATTACCTCAGTTAGATTAACAGTTCCACAAACACAAAAGGAAATTCTAAACAGATAACAGGATCCCACCATCAAACTTATCAGGCTACATGGCAAAGCTGGAGGGCACCTTTTCCTGGTCGGTGGGACGGAGCGAGGCTCTGGGACAGACTTCTCTTCTGGAAGGCAGGGAAATACAGGGGAGCTGCTGCTGATTCAAGCAGAGGGAAGAGTTAAGCTCTACCTTTCTCCCCTCTTTACTCGGTGTCAGCCCACCCAGCTGGCTGGGCTGTATCAGGGCTCCTTTGAAAGGCCTTGGCAGAACACGCTTAAAATTCACCAGGCAGCCAAGTTCCCCTTTGCCTTTGCAGTCGCTTTGACAAACACGTGTTGTGGCTGGATTTGACCCAGTCTGACTTCAGCACTTGGATAGAATCGCATACACACTTGTCCAGAAAAGCTTTTGAAGCCTCAATTTCCAGGAGTTTTGCTGTTACGATAAGTAATGCAATAATATAGACCATTTCATGAAAGGATGTAATGACACATGAAGCACAAAAAAACTTTACATTCATTGGGCTTTAGATCCATTGAATAAGTATTCAGATTTGAAGTGAATATGCTAACAAACTCCTATGTATAGCTGACTTCTCCTGCCAAAAGCACAGTTAGCATAATTGTGCAAAACAGTGGCAACTGGTGGAAGTTTTTATAAACATTCAACAAACATCTAAGAAAAAGTGCCTCTGTCATGAGAAGGTATGGCAGGGAACACAGGACTCGCTGTTTGTTCAGCTTTCAATAGACTACCATCTATGCTGAAGAATAAAATTTAGTGATAACTGCCCTGTGAATATATATATATATACACACACACACATCTATGTGTAAAGTTATTTTATTCTCTTAGGATTGTTTTTCCTGTGTTTGAGAAAGGACATACTGAGCTAAACCACTCATTTCTGGGTATTTCTGGGATAGGCCAGTTCTGACTGCTGTGTTTTTATACGGCTACGTAGCTAATACACCTGTAAGACCACAGCAAACTAAATTAATCTTGTTGTTGGCAGTTAACTAGAATTTTTTATTTACTTAGATTTGGCATTAATTGGAGCAGAGCTTTCACAGTGATAAATATCTTCTAATATATCTATCAAGGACAAAATACCAAATACTGCAATAAGACAATGACTTTGGGTCAAATTCTATTAACTTACATTAGCATGAATCAAAATTAATTCTTTGGATTCATGCCACAACATAAAAAAAGAATGGCTTTATATCTTAGATTTCGATGCTGTGTGCCTCTTTAATGAAGTTAATTTAGACTCCATCGTCAACATCCTCTATGTGCCATCTATTTTTTTAAATCCAAACAAAGCATTTCCACAAAACAATGAGGAAATCAAGGTCCTCACTGCTTGTTCAGTGCTTCAAAATTTCTTTTGAAAAAATGAATTCTTGCGAACAGCTTATGTGCCTGCAACCGAAATAGCTGCTCGAGCTGTGGGCAGCTCCCGGATTTCGAGCTGAACGTGCTTGGCACTAAGGGTTAGGGTTGGGTTAGGGTTAGGGTTAGGGCCAGGTGTGCTGATGACACCCAGGCAGGCCCCGCTTGGGGCAGAGGCCTCTCGCAGGGAACAGTTTGTTTCCCGGTTCTGTTAGAAGATGCCTCTTCGTCGTCTTGCACGTGGCAGTTCCTGGCGGTGACGGAGTGTGTGCTGCTGGCGGGACGCTTGCCCGCGCCCGTGAAGCACTGAGTGTGGCTCATCGCACAGGGCGGCCGCAGCAGGCCTGGCTGAAACGTCAAGGCACCGCGTAGCGCGTGCAGGAAACAAAACTGCTGCTCCCACTGTGGTAGTTTGCCGAGGAAGCACCAGGCTGTCCTTCCTGCTCTCCGTGGAGCAGGAAGATGCTCCTCCCTGTCGGGAGAGCCGCCCTGGGTGGCTGAATGTGAGACCCTGGAAGTGTGGAGCAGAGCGGGCAGCTCCGAGCAGGACACATGGACCAGGCGGTGGGAAGGCAGCCCCAGGCCTTGCTGGGCCACCAGGACACGGAGGGCAGCGGAGGGTTCCCCACGGGCCATTAGTGACACGCTGCTGTTCTGTGAACGACGGGAACAATCCCCGTTATCCCGGCGAGCGCTGAGCCAGCCAGCCCTGCTGCCTTTACTTGGTGCATTCATACAGCTCTCTCACAACCTGGATCCTGGAGATCTCAGCAGAGCCTTCTCAGAAATGAATGCCCTACTTCTGCTGGCTTAGATGAATGTCTTATTTGAGACCCTGTTTGAACTAAACATGAATTTGTTGTACAGCTTTGAAATGGGAAAATACTGCCAAGGAATAGGCAGGCACCGGGGCCATAGTAGACACTGAGGAATGAGATGTAATAGGAAAGCCATTGCACTAAAGATAAGATACAGGTAACATTCCCCTATGAAACGTCAGTTGTGAAGCACACAATGCAAAGTATTAATGACCCAAGGCCCTTAAAGATCAGATTTTAAAAAATAATTAAAAGAACCCTATTTTGTAACAGTGAAAATCATACCAATGCAATAAAAAAGCACATTTATCTGAGACACTTCAAATCCTAGGTTTATTCTTTATAGCACGGCATAGAGATAATTCGCATTGGCTCATAGCACAGCGAGGCAAGTACGCCCCACCATAACACTGAATTTTATGTTTAAAATTGGACTATAACTATGCTCTTATGGCACATTGTATTTTTCTGTACTAATGCACCTTTGTATTCCCAGCCCCATAACCAGTTGCATCTATTTGTTTTTTACATTTTTCTCTCCCGACGCTCTGGCAAAACGGATAGCACCCATCAAGGACACTGCTCTGTTTGGAGGCCAGTCATTAATTTAGCCTGCAAGGGTCCAATTTGCATTTCTAGCACAAGAGAAAAAGACAGGGACACGGGGGCCACCAACTTGGTACCTCCTCCTGCTCCCACCTCCTCATCCCCTCCTGCTGCCCTCACAGACCATCGCTGTGAGCAGGAACTGGCCTCACTGTGCGCGGGACAGTGACAGGCACGTGCGGGGGCTCTTCTGATTTGATTTTTATCAATTCAGTGGGGAAAATGTCAATCTGCACAACTTCTCATGAGGGAGCAACCATTTACACTTACTTAAAGTTCCAAACAGGGTTAGAGAAGTAATTAACACTTTTCTAGAAGATTTAAGATCTGGTTTTTGCAAGTAAGCAAGCTGCCTCTTCTTTTTTTTCCTCAAATATTTTAATTGTTGCCTCTAGAAAGAATCTGTGAACAATTTCTGCAAATAATTCTTGGTCTGTAGTTAGTTTTGTAAGAGATTTCTCTGGGGCATTGGATATCCAGACCTTACAGGCTAAGCTAATTGTGTGAAGCCACCGAGCACATGTTCTGCTTTTGTCCTGGTTTTGGAGGGCTGCAATGACTCAAATCATGCTCTGAGGTGAACAAAATACTCTGCAGTATTATTTTAAAATGTTAAGATGCCATAAACAGTCTTGTTACAAAAGCTGTTAGACGGTGTGACTCTTGGAAAGTGTCTGTGCTCAGCCAGACTACTAAAACTGTGTGTAAAATTGTGTGCAATGGTGGCTTGCAGTGTCCTTTCGAAGCCATTGGGAGCAGGATAGGAAATAAGACACTTCACTGCATTCACCGAGGCTCACGTCTGCACTGCTGCAGCCTCGGGGGCAAAGGAGTCAAACACCAGCCTCTCAGATCTGAAGTCTGAATGAAATAGGAAGGGAAAAATCTCAATAAGCCAGTGATGGGAGCTGGGATAGGTGGGGAGGAGCAAAGAAGTGGGTAAGGAAGGGGAAAAATAACGTGGAACTGACAGGGAAAGGAAGAAAGGCAATGTATGCAATGTTTAATGGCTTTCTTTGCTACAGTCCTGAATGGGTCTCTGTAGGAATAAAGCATATACCTGTCTGTTTGAGACAAGGAGATTTTAATAATTTTCACCAGTCTTTAGTCTTCCCTGAAAACAAGAAAAATATGAAGGAAATATAGATAAGGTTATGCAAGCATGTATAGGTTTGAAAATATGCATATATATACACATAGATATGCAGAAAGCTTTCATGTTGGAAAGGGTGAACTTTCAGTGAATGGATTCAACCTATACTTAATTAACTCAATATGTAATTATTAAAACACCAGAACTGTAGCTATACAAAGAATATCTGCCCAGAGACGGTTCTTCTACAGACTGCATAAATACAAATTCCCAATCAGAGAACACATCTTAGTCTTTCTGCAAACAAGAGTTAGGAGAATACTGAGGTGCATGGCTCCTGTTAAAGAGCTGTAGAGGTACATGTGATTTCCATAGGGTAAAACTATCCAGCAGGAAAAAGACAAACTAACAAGTTAAAGGAAAAATAGTTGAGTTTTTTGTGAAAGTAAACACTGTTTATAAGGGAAGGAAGCCCCAGCAGTAAAATCTCTTTTTTAAACAAGCCTTTCTTCCATTTCTATACCTACAGATAAAGAAAAGATCAGACAAATATATACTAAGAATGAGACTCAACAATTCTTTTGGTGTCTCAGCCTTCCCACATAACTATCTCTTGTTCTAAATGATTCCCTAATTTCTTTAATTTCTTTTTTTTGTCTGCAGCTTATTTATAGTAGAGTTATTTAAATAATCCAAAAGTGAGCTGATTTGATTATAACCCTGCTATGTTCTGCTTCTTGAGTGGATGATATGTCTTTGAGCTAGCTGTCTACTGTGAATTCATTAAAGATCCTTGTAAGAAGCTATTAAGCTCCTTTATGGAGCCAGGTAGCTGAAACAATTTGAATCTTCTTTAAAACTTTGGCAACCGTCTCTCTTCAGCTTGATAGAATATGCACATGACATGCTGGAAGAGGAGCTCCACTGAGTTTTTTGTGACCATTTTTCTATTAATGAGAGAGAAATAGAAAGACCAGCGAAGCAAAGAGTAATAGCTGCAAATAAGCCTCAGGCACAGCCAAAGAGGGATTGGAAACTCTAAGTGTAAAAGGGCTAAGAGGGAAGGTCTTGGGCAGAAAAGCTGAGACATGGAGGCATCACCTGTATCCTGGTCAAGGAAAATATTTTGGAATAGACTTTGTGACTAGCACGTGACTCCTTTGACATTTTTTTCTTCCTACCCAAAAAATTCCAAGACCTTGAATTTGGTTAATTACCTTTAACAAGAAAGTATAAGTGTTAGGAATGGAATACATTTTCCATGGAAAGTAGCTAGAAGTTGGTCCTGCTGTCAATCCATGATGGACCAAACAGTGCAGACAATTCCATAGCTCACTGATGTCTCAGAAGATGAAAAATATGATTTAAAACAAGAGCTGCACAGATAAAAACAAATTAAAGCAGCATCCACAAGGTTTCTAGAAACAATCTGAGTGATGTCCTTCTTCTGGAGATCAAACATCTGTTAGAGTAACAACCAGGCTGACTAGACAGATGCTGAAGTTCATTTGTCTCACAATGACAGGACGGATCAGGCAAAGTATTCTTCATGGTATGAGGACAGGGCAGTTAAAAGAAAGTTGTGATTTGAGGACTTAAGCAGTTGAGAGAGGAATGATCAGATTTATTTATTTAGGTGTTTATTTGGCAATATTTGGGATACTGGCAAACCAAAAGGCCAATCTTATTTTCAAAACCCACTGATATACTGAAGAACCTGAATCACTTAAGGTGACTAAGCTATCTCGGTTTAATATCTGCTCTTTTCAGGAAGTTTTGTACCAGTCATTTCTCGGAGATGGACAAGGTACAGTGGGAAGCTAGAAGGAGATGTGATCCATGCTGATAGATGACCATGAAGCGCTGTACTCTTGGCACACAGATGAATTTCTTCCAGGATAAACCAGGAATGATCTGTTTGACAGCTGCCATGAAATATGCCATGGAACTTGCCAAGCAAGTTGGAGAGGAAGCAGGGAAAGGGGCTTCCTAGGGCAGGGAAAGGAAGAGTTTGCAACAGTCTCCTATACACCCTGAGGTCTAATATGTTAAATGGTATATTATGGTTATAATCTACTCCGTGACATTTTTGAATGAACACAATCAGTTTGTAAACTACGAAAGACCAGAAGCAGTGAACGAATTGAGCAAAGTAGCTCAGAGAGCCAGAGTTGATACTGGCTCAGTCACAAGATCTAAAAATTGCCAGAAGCAAATGCTTAGGGACATATATTGTAAGAAAGGCAAAAACGAAGTAATCTTTCCTCTAGTTGGTCTCCCTACTTTCAGACAACCAAGTGAGCATCTTGAACTACAGAGCAAGTGTAATAGCCAGGGGATCAATCCTCCCACCGGGAATTTGTCTAATCCCTTTCTTTTTGAACCTATTTTCCTTTATTTTTCTTCCACAAAATCCCACAGAAACAAAGCCCTCAATTTAATTGTGTGGATAATTTAACTGTGCATTGAGTGAAAATGTTCAGAAGAAGTGGTTTTGGCCATAAGAAGAAAAAAAAAAAGAGAGAGAGAGAGAAAAAGAAAAAATATACAGCAACCCCAAAAAGTGCCGTTATCCTGCAGACCTGACCCAACTTTTGTTAAAGTCCTGGAAGTCACAGGAAAGAAGGGGACTCAACTTGCAGGCACCGGCTGCTCAGCTTTATTTACCTGTGGCCCTCAGTTTTCCTTGGCTTACTGCCGAGCACTGATAGCAGTACTAATGCAATTATGCTCCGAATACTTCTGCAACTGAGCGCTCATCCGAGCAGACAGGCAGCCTGGGGGGATATGAGCTGTTAAGGGTCTTGTGCATTTGGAGCAGAAACGCATTCCTAGGTGCTCGCTGGCTGCTCCTAACAGGCAGCAACTTTCAGGAGAAAAGGGCCTGCAGGAGAAAATCTATTAAGTACCAAGACAGAAAAAAATGTCCATTTTTAGGACGTTTCCTTCTTGGAGATAGCACCCATGCTGTTCTGTAAAGACAAACTGAAGGGCTCTTGTTTATATTCCCTATTTATGTTACCCTATACATTTCGCTTTTCGAAACAAACCAAAACACCCCATTGTTTTTACATCTGCCACCAACAATTCAAACCACCTTTCAGGGTGATTCAGTAACTTGTGTGTAACAGCAGTCCCGCGATTCAACCCGCTCAGGTCAAAGAGGAAAAACTGCTAACAATGAAACGATATCTCTCAGGCTGCTTGAATTTCTGCAAAATTAAAATCCTCAAGAGGACTAATGGCATTTTAAAGGCTGCTTATTCCATAGCATCCTAGATGCAATAGAAGGTTCGGTCTGTTCTCCCATCCCACATATAAAGAAGGTACTGGCAGCTCGAAGTAGATCCAAAGGACAGGGAGCGATTGCCTTTGGAGCAAGGCAAGGCCTGCTGTAATTTAACAGGATGGCTTTTGAACCCAGCCACATTTGAAAGGTTAATGGAGGCAACAGTACATGACCTGCCTTATCAGTTAGTTTGTGATGCCAGAAAATAGGGGAGCGTCTGGCGCATGCTGAAAGGCTTGGAGTGTGTGAAAGAAGGGAATGATTTTGCAGAAAGCTAACCCGTATTGGGAACACAGGCTGGGAAGGGAGAAATTTCCTCTAATAATGAAAACGTGGACCCTGCAAAGCTGTGTAGGCTGCAGACCCTCAGATGTGCACAGTGCTGTGAAGGACCCAGACTTTTAAAAAAAAATAAATATTACTTTTTTGCTTGAGATAAAATATACGTTGTTATAGCTGCTTAGAGTAACTAAAACATGCAAATACTGGCAATATGACAATATCTGCCATAAGAATCTATAATTTCTGCCTGCCTCCCTCGGCGTGGTCGGGCGGCCCTTGTGTGCTGTGCGGGGGGCTCCTGCACAGAGCTGCCGGGAGCCCGGCTGCCTCGGGGGTCTCATACGGGGCCCACGCCGAGCACGGAGGCTCTAAAACTTCCATAAATTCCATCTATGCCTGTTCTGTATCTGCTTAGTGGTCTACGATCTGTATTACAATTATTTTCATGAATTATTTATAAATTCCCATGTTTTTCCTCCAAAAGGCCATGTTTAATAATTTAAAGACATATCTGACAATGGGTGAAGCTATTGGAATTCAAAGGAATTGACATTTGACAGTGTCACTAGGAGCATTGGCAGTATCTCACCTGCCCCGTCCAAACACAATGAAAAGGTCAATTAAGGGAGGCTGGGATCTGAAAATAAAATGGGCAAAGGAGCACTGTATTTGAAATGCAAATAAAAGAAGAAATAAATTAAATTAAAAATAAGGTATAGAAGCTGATCAAGTGTTTTCACTAGTAAATGCCATATTTCTCCCCTTGGAGGTCGCAGTGAGCCCTGCAGGAGCTGGAATTGCAATGTAGGAACAGTTCAATAGGGAAAGCTGGGAGTGTGGAGAGCATTAAGTGCAGCTTTTGCATTTCATGTTGGTGTAAATGGAAGCAAACGTTTAACCACACACACATCTACTCACAGGATCTGGCTGTATCGGGCCTGTGATATGTATATTTTATAACAGTAGTCTGAATAAAGTTCTGGTGTCCAAATACTACTTTGTAAAGGGGCACACATTTCAATTACATTATGCACTCCTGAAAAATTATGTGCTTCCCTTCCCCAACAAAAAGGTCAAATCAGTGGCCTGGAAAATTCCTTCATTCAGTGTTAGAGAGAAGAGCTGTCTGAAGCTCTCTTGTTCAATGTCTGCTCGCAGGGTTTTACACAGGATACTTCCAAACACACTGCTCGCTTTTGCAGACTGCTAATAGGTACTGCTCAGCCTGCTCACGCTCTCTGCAATGCAATATGTTTGATTCTTATTTTGTCTGGCACAAGATGTTGCAGGTTAAGCTTAATTCCTCGGTTCCAGTCCTATGAACACGTCTCTCTCTGCTGCCTCTATTGACAGATTACGTATACACAATGATTTTAATGTCAAGGTCAATTATGTGTAGGGTCACAGATTACTTGTACCTTCTTCTTCTCTTAAGAAGCATAAAATTTTGACCTACCAACAACCTCTCCACTCCTGTTTCCACAGAGTCATCTCAGCAAGAGACCCGCAAAACAATTCTGGCTGAACAGGTCCTGTCAACTCTTTAAAATATTATATCACTATCTGAAGTGATTTATGTGGCATATCAGATGAATGGGAGCATATATCAATTCTGTGATCTATGGCGCATGTATCGAGACAAAAAACTGCCCTAAGAATAAAATGTAAAAGGTGCTCTCAGAGAAGACCAACTTTTTTTTTGAATAGCTTTCAAAATACAACAAAGAATGACATTCCACATATTTCGGTACTCATAAAAAATTTACAACATTTGTATGTGAAAGAGATACATGGGAAAACTTGCTGCCCTCACTAACGTTGGTGATGCTATGAGGTGGTTACATGCGGTTTCTTTTGCTTCACACTCTGTATTTCTTGATAGCAGCAAGAAAGGCAACAACTAATGTAAGAAATCTTCATTCTTTACCTGCTGCCAAAAGCAGAAGCCAGCCCAAACACCCAGTAAATGGCATTAAATGACAAAGAATATGAGTATTCGGTGAGACAAATGACACACACACGCACAAATCTGAGGCTGAAGTGGCACCAGGGTGGAGACTGGCTACAGAGGAACAGAGACAAAGCACTTCAGGTTCTTATGATAAAGGAGCTCTGTAGCAAAAACAGATCTCCAGAACAAATTCCTACCTTGAAAGATTTTTGAATGCTGCCTGAAACCTTCATGTGACAATGTGAAGACCAGGTGCATCACCAGGATGTCACCAGAATGTGGGCATCTGGAACCAGCCCAGAAGCCATAAGATACGACGGATAAGTATCTGCCCAGAACTGGCAAACCTGGCACAGCATCTACAGGAGACCTTATGCTCATGTGGAGAAAGAGCTGAAACCTGGTCATCCTGCAACATGTAAAATGGCATCTAACACTTACTTTTAGTGCCTGAAGCTCTCCCTTAGTGGACTCTGTATGTTGTGGCAGCCAATGGACCTGGATATACTCACAGAGTGCTACAGTTCTGCATATAGTAAAGTGGTCTAAAACTTGCTTCATGATGACTTCTTGCCCTTGCTGGATCTTCACTGCTGTTACCGCTTTAGGATCAGTTTTCTTCCGTCTTGGCTGCATCTCTGCATATTCCCTTGCTCTCCCTGTGCAGTGTGGAACACAATCACTTCCTCGGAACTGACTTCTCCCCACTGTTTAATGTCATTAGCACCACGTAACATCTCCACGCATGGTTCTCTCTGGAAATAAAATGCAGAAAGGAAGCGCACACTGTCTAAGAGCAGCCCTTTGTCACTGTTCCACCTCACAAGACTCATCTGACACCAGTATCTAACATGTTCTTCAGCCCCTGAAGCCCTTCCCTCTTCCAGCCTTGATATGTTCCCCAATTAGTGTTTCGCAGCACTATATCAAAGCTTTCCAAAGCTCAGATCTGGCAAGTGCATTAACATAAACGTTACTACTTGGAAAATGAAGTTTGTGCTGACCAGCGCGCGCAGCCCCTGCATCTGGGCTGCTTTCTAACTCATTAGCAGGGCTCCCATGTCACCCGTGCTGCAATTAATTGAACGATGTACTCAGCAAAGACAGGCTCCTGCTGCACGGAGCGGGAAGGAAGAACGGGTAATTGCTAAAACTATAGTCCCTGCGCTCCCATTTGGGATAAAATACACAACAATACTCTAAGATTTAAAATAACCACCAAATTCAGCAGTAATTTTGTGAAGAACGCTCTAATTGCAAGGAAACTTAAAATACAGACAGGAGAATGAAGTGGGAATAGGGAAATGAGAGGAGCGGGGCAGAAATCCAGGAGGGAAGTAAGGATACACGTCCAAGGCTGAGCCAGGGGACACGGCGACCACCCGGAGCCCTCGCACCCTTGGCAAACGCTGGCCAGGCCACCGAGCCTAATACCGTGGATGGAAACAAAGCGGGACCAGCGTAAACACTTTAGTGGCTGTTGATCCTCTTGTTTAAACAAGCTAACAAACCTATTCCATCTCCATGATTTTTAGCAGCTGGGCTCTTAATTGCCAAGCGTTTGGCTTGGAAGGGAGGCGCTCCCGGACACTTGGGTGCTGCGGAGTTTGTGCCCGAGTCCCTGGTGCTGCCGGAGCCCCGGGGGCTCCCCGGCTCCGAGCGGCCACAGGATCCCCGGGGTTCCTGGGCACTGGAGTGCAAACGGGAGCATCCTTGGGGACATGGGTAATTGCCCCTGCGGGGACACACGGATTCGGCCTCCGCTGCCTGGAGTGATGAGCTTCAGAGATGAGAGATCTTTTCACTTTGGGCATTAGGGAGGAAATACGGCGCAGTTTACTCTATTTTCTTTCTGGAAATGAGATTTATTGCTAATCCAAGGATAAAATAAGCAGGACACAAAAAGGAAAAAAAAGGGGAAAAAAAAAACAGAAATACAGTATTTGGAGTATAGCCCTAAGTATGATCAATGTTAAAAGAAAAGATCTATGAAGAAATGTATCTTTCTTGTGATCAGTATGTCTCATTTGTTAATGAACACATATATCCGCGTGCGAGGCAGGAAGATTGCACATAAGCTTAAATGCAGCAATTGGGCCATATCATTTTAATCCTATTTCCCTGGCCAAATCCCTTGAGCAAACTGAAAACAGAAATGAAAAACAGGTTGGCTCGGCTCAAAATGAATATTCTCAAGGATTTATTTTTTTGGCAGGTCCCTCTTTCCATCCCCTTCCTCCCCACAGTGTTCTCCTAATTCTGTCGTAGCCGGGGCAGACCCAGCCCTCTGCCCAGGCTCTGCCCACGGGTGCATGTGCTGCGCAGGGAGGACAACAGGGCGTGCAGGGGAGCTCCCTGAGCAGGGGAGTCTCCCAGACTCCAGCTATTTCCAAGTCAGTGGTTTCCTTCCTGAGCCAGATATATTTGCTAGGCATTCGGGAACCTCAGTGGGTAAGTTCATCCAATTTGTCCTTGCTCTCACATAAATTTACACATTTACAGCATTCTTTGGTTAAGAGTTTCACACATCTCCTATCCAACATGTAAAGAAATACCTCCTACTAGTTGTTTTGAAACCTCCCCGCTACTAGTTCTGTTCGATAAATCATAATTTTTGTTTTGGAAGAGCCACTGAGCACCAATCCTGATCTGAATCACTCATGTTTTTTGCAGACTTCTAAAATATTCCAGCTTCTAAGATGATGAGTCCAGCTTGTTTCACTATTCCTCATTAAAAGTTAGTTCACCTTCCTTATCCAGCAGAAGTTCTGCCCTTCTCTGATTTTTCCTCAGTTTTACAAATAAAGTAGTTCCTCAAAGTTTCACTTCAACAAGTTAAACAGTTGTTTGAACAAAGAGTATCACTCTGTACCACAGCACACATCCCTCTGTAAATATTTACCGGGGCTCCTTTTTTTTTCACTAAAAGGCATCCTAATATTTCACTAGCAAGACAAAGGTGCCAAAGCTTGAGAGCTGCCTGCTCAACATCTGTTGCAGCACGGTGACCTGGCACCTGTGTTAAGGCAGGAAGGAAGAAGTTCATGTTGGCCCTTGTAGACAGACAGTTGAAGCCATTGCCTCTTGCTTCCCAATAGACTATTTAAGCACAAACATATTAGTGCAAAGGCTCTTGTCCCAAAATCCTGTATATTTCAGGAGATTGTTCTGGCATTTTATTCCAGCTGGTCACTATTTTCCTGTTATTCTATGAAAACTAATATTTCAATAAAGAAATCACCCGCAACAATCACAGAGTCCTAATTTGACATCACCCTTTCTTTGCCAGTCTTTCCAAGAAGGCTTTAGATCTTCATAAAACTCACTAGCAGGCAGCGTGTTGGAGACAGGCAGTAAAACAATGTATTATACAATGCAGTAGCCAGATGTGTCATGCAGACACATGCTACTGACAGTCCTAAACAACATGTTACATTTGAAATTTAAAGTTGAGCTTTGAATAATGTGTGAGAAAGAATTGATGGATAGAGAGACCAAGATATGCAACAGTTGCTAAGTGAAGAGTCGACTGAAAGAATAAAAGGAAGACGCGTCACTGAAAGAGATGCTGACAAATGATTTAGCATTAATGGAGACATAGTGCAGTGTCTCCCACTGCATGGGGCTGCATTTCACACTGCACGGGTCTGCATTTCAGCTTTTCGGCAATTTGGGTAATGGCCAAATGGCAAGTGCATTTTTATGAGGTAAAATACATGTAAAACATTTTTGTATGTGTTTGTGGATTTTTGCTTATTAACCTGTACCTATTCAGCACCTCAGAGCACACTGCACGTGAATACTGAACTAAGTGGTGCTTAGCAGGTGCTCTGCTTTGGCATGAGAATGATGATATTCCCCCGTGCATGGGCAGCTTCCTTCTGCCACGTTCAGTAGGTGCTTGAGGACAACTCTCTAAACCACTCAGTTTAAACCACTTAATTTTCTTTCGCCCTCTTCAGAGAGTTTTGCACTAAGTTTGTAACCACGAGGAGAGAGGACAGCACTCAGTGCTGTTCTGAATTACTGCTTGTGCTGACACAGACTCAAGATGTAGATTCAAATGCAAAAGTTATTTTGAATTAAAACTAACATTTTCTGAGCGGTTGTCCCCGTTGAATCTCCATAGCGAGTATCCCCCTATCTCATGCTTAGAGAGAGCCCTGTTCAAAATATCAGTGGACAAGACAGAGAATGCTTAAGGACAAGTGCTCTCTGCAGAAGGAAATGGTGCGTTTCCAACCCCCCTGGCTCAGTTTTAGAGGCCGGGGAGCGAAGGGAGCTGCACAGAAGCCCCGACCACCTCGGACCCCGAGCCGGGCCTGGATCTGCGGGAGCCAGCGGCTGTGCAGCCCCCCGAGCTCCTCCAAAGATGCTCTGGAATAAATTGCTGCCGTTATGGCAAAGGTCACCAGATGGCACTGTTAAACGTTTAAAGATTGAACCGATGGCAAGGTAGTCTTTTTATATGAGCAAGGTTCTAGTCTTAAAACGCTATTGAGCTTCTTTAGTGACGGAGGTTCTTTGCGGAAGCGCTGACAATTAATTAGGAAGTTTTCTGTCCATCTTCATTTCTCCAGACGGCATCAATAGCGGAGGAGGAGCCATCTCCTGGGATCTTGGTTTCAGTTCTCTGCAGAGAGGCGGTTGCCCACGCGGGGCTGCTTCCAAAGACCAGCAGATGCAAGTAACCTCCTTCTGCAAGGAATGTAAAAATACCCTGTTGCATTCCTCTCCTCCTTCTCCATCTGGAAGCGGGTCACAGAACTTGGACATCTGGCACTGCTTGTCACAATGGGAAAAATTAGTATCTACCTTGGAAAGTGGAGGTCCCCCCTCCTTGCTCATTCAGTTTCTTATTCCTCCCTAATTCCTTCTGAAAGGTTTCTCTCTCTTTTCCTCCATTGTTAAGAGGCCTCACATTTTCCTGGGGCATTCAGGCAATCTTTTGCAATAGCAAAAAACACATTAATGGAAAAGTCTTGGCAATGCTTTATACTATTTGATATCTGCTGAACTAGAAAAACTAGCTCTGAGCTCTGGTAATCACTCAGTGT
>JAVCKT010019549.1:0-29465 GCA_032273925.1 Rhynchotus rufescens | reverse complement strand
AAACAAGCAATTCAATGATTGGCATTCTAAATCTGCTGGTAGTATGACTTACCAGCTGTTAGGTATAGGTATTCGCTACAATGGAATATTTAACTTAAATATAGCCAAGTGGTTTGCTGTTTATTGCTGTTGATGGTGTAACTGATTACTTTGCTACTATTCATTTTGATAATGTGCCTATCTATTACTCTTCAATTTTGAGGCTGGCATAGTAAAGATTGCTGAGGTACAAGTAAAAGATATAACTCTTCCTACTCCCAGAATTAGTCACTTACTGTAACTTGCTGTTCTCTCTTCTTTTGCACAAAACTATACTATCACCTGGCTTCAAAATAAGATATGCTTCCCACAAATTGTATCACCTTAGGTGCAGTCCTCTTCAATTCTTCTATATTTCTACCTTTCTCTTTTTGTTCTTGTGATTGCTTTTGTAGAGCAGATTATTTTACCACAGAGAAAACTAAAGTCAATTCACGTGAACAGCATAGGGGATATTGTGATTTTAGATGGGATAGGGAGGATGGAGATGGAGGGCATCTATTAGATCGGTCACCCTGAGACCTGAGGTATAGAGGAGTTTTGTTCATTGGCATCAAGTTTACATCTGCAAGGGGAAGCAAGCATATGTATGATTTCAACTGAAGCATGGTATTTTCATGATACTCAGTGTAAGGAATATTTTATGAACTTTAATGGCTGTGTGGCGTTTTTTGGGACAAAAAATTGTATATCTCATGACCCTGCTGCTAGATACGTACTGGCCTGAAGAAAGGGCTTTGTCATAACGTAAAGGCTGTATGAGAAGTGTGTTACTTCTGGCAGTCCCAACTGCTTCCTTCGCCATGGTCTTGTGGCTGCACAAAGCCTGGCCTTGCTGGTGCGGGCATGATGCGTGAAGGTGTGTGTAGAGCCTGTGCAGCGTAGAGAATGGGAGCAATTCCTTTGCAAGGGCAAAAGTGAAGGTGGGAAGAGGAACTGGTCTTGGCATACATGCCTTGTGAGTGTGAGGATTTCTTCTACATGCATATTCTCATGACCCTAAAGACAGAAATACTCTCATCTTGCTAGCTACTAATAATGTAACTACTTAGAGCAAAACATTGTGACATTTGAGTTCACATCTGTTTTATGAATATATGCATACACAAAATGATAACTCTAATAAAAATGTGATTTATCTCATGAAGGCTGCCCAGTATGCTCGTTCTGGTGCATTAAATTAAAACACACAATTGCGTTGACATAGCCCTTTTTCATTTCTTGAATGAAATATGAGGTTAGATTATTCTGTCAAACTACGTAGATACAGCGAACTGAGTTTGCAAGTTCCAAGTGTTTACCAGGTACCAAGTCATTTTATGAGAACTCTCTCACTAAGGTCTCTGGCAGCTTTCTGCCTTCTCATAAATATGCTTAGTGTTTATGATATGATGTGGAGTGGGCTGATTTGTTTTTATGTTGCTTGTTTGTTATTTGAGGCTTCTGTTTTTTCTCCTTTGTACCATTCTTTTATTATTTTATTTATTTACTTATTTACTTTACAATGCTTAGACAGGGCAAAGGTAGTATGATAGAAATAATACATGAGAATACTGGAATTTATTCATTGTCAGTATATCTGAAATTCCAGAATGCTGAATTAACTTAATTTCCTGGTCTACTACCACACATAATACGAGGCAGAAATATCTTGTAGTGGTTTATATTTTAGTCACTTTGCTGAAGAATTTTGGTTCTTCAGATCCTAGCCAGATCAGCAGAGATGGATTCAAATTCTCCACTTCTATTGTCAATTTCTGTAAAATTCTGGAAGTGGTTTCTTGCTGAGGGAATTACACAGTTACTTGTGCAAAAGGTAAAAGATGTGGGAAAATGGAAAGTAGGACAGTTTCAGTGTACTTTACTGAAGTCTAATGTAGCAGGGAACCTGGACCATTCCTATCATATAAACACATGGAATCCTTTGCGGGTCTTCATCCCAGCAGATGGTCTAATTGAAATTTCTCTATGATTTGAGGTATATGGGTAGAAGCAATGCTAAGCAAATACAAGGTAATTACAACACAGCTGTTTCAGGAATTAAGCTATTAAAGGTCAGGAAAAAGTGTTCTAGAGAAGCTGGTTTGTTTTCCTATTTGAATTTTGTGTACAGCAATACAGCCTGAAGTAATAAGTTGAAAAATGTCTTATGAAAATCTGACAACAGCACAAGGCTCTTTGAGATGGCAGAGGAAGGAGGAAAAGAACAATGGCCCTTGTCTGGGCATATTACAATAGGACAGTCAATAACATTGTAATTTCTAGGAATTTTTTCTTCAAATAATGCAAATAACTGTGATTGTCTAGTAAGAAAACAGCACTTCTGTTTCTTAACAGAGCAGCTATGTTCCCTTCCTTCCTTTCTATTATGTTTGTTTAGTCTGTTCTTTCAATAAGTATGTGATGCACAGGCCTGTTTGGTTATAGGCAGAGGAGCCTGGCTTCTGCAAAGGCAGATGAGATGGTGTTGAGGATTGTGTCAGGATTATTGTGCAATAAGTTTTACTTTGCAAACATAGTTTTACTATGAAAATTATGTAGTGTAATTTTTTAAGACAGAAGCATCATGTTCTAATGAGTGCAGAGATGGTGGCTGATCAACAGGAACCACTTTTATTCTCTAGTTGTAGAGGCTGATTCATTAGCTCAAGCTCTTGAAAGTCACTTATTGAAAGTCATCTGTAAAATGGCAGTTAAAGTTTCTGGAGATGACTCAGATTTTGTTATTTCTCCTTTTATATCCCACTGGGTTTTAGCTACATCTGAGCCATTGTTGCTTCCCAGTCTGTCCAGTGTTCTGAAATAGTTTAGCTACTTTTTCGGTAAAGAGAAGATAATATTGCGGATGGAGCTGCTGCTGTAATGTAGTAAGCCCCATTTACCACTGGATGGTGTTTGAGCCAGTCTTCAGTTCTGGATTAAGTCTCTATGCCAAGACAATAAATAGCTAATTGTGCAACTAAAAGAAAGAATCCCAAGGCTATTTTAGTGATCCAAGATGAGATTTTTCTTTATTGTTTTATTAAAGGTTGTCAAAAATTAAGAATAATAAACTCAAATATGTTAATACAATCATTCAGGATGGTAAATGGAAGGTTTCCCGTACCAATGTAAATTCAGTCTTAGTTTGCCTAAGGCAAACTTTAATTCTTTTTTTTTTTTTTTTTTTTTTTTTTTTTTTTTTTTTTTTTTTTTTTTTTTTTTTTGTAATTAAAATGGGTGGATTACTCTGAAATGGATTCTCCTATTTTCTCCTACTGAGCAAAACTTCACACTGTTGGTGGTCGTTGAAACATAAGTAGGGCCACATTTACTGAACTAATGCCTGATAACATAGGGCCATATTCTGCCACTTTTTCCTGTGTATTGTGGTATTATACGTTTACTTTAAGCCAACAATGTTCCAGAATTGGAATATCCTATTCAGATACCTATTCTGAAGAAGTTTCACATCCACACTAGGATCCAAATTTTGTACCTCAATTTCCTCTCTACATAGAATGGATGCAATATTTAATTTGTCTGAATTAGCTCTTGGAGTCTTGTCCTCTGAGCTTTTATGAGAGTGAGTTGTGTAATCTTTCAAGATTCATAAACAGTCTTTTCCAATTAATTTTAATTGCACAAAAGATATGCCCTGGGTGTTAGTAGTGGCTGTGTATCATTATGTTTTTAAAGGATTGCAGAACAAGTCTGCTATGTTCTATTTCCCTCTCTTTACTGCTGTTTGAAACTTGGAATGGTAAAGTTTTGTCTGCCTGTCAAAAGTTTTTTTTTAAAACGCTGCATCCTTTAATACCACCTAATTATTCCTTGAATAATATCTGGCCTCATTTCCCATTGTAATTTATTTAGCAACTTTTGTAAAGTTACCCTCTCAACTGATGCAGTATAACTTACTGTGTAAGCACTGCTATCCCCACAGTGAAGAGAAATAAAACCAATAATTCATTCCATCTCTTTGTCCATTACACATTATCCTTTCTCTCCACCAACATTGTGCTGCAAAGCACAGTACAGCAGTGGAAAACTCCTGAAAGTGTACGACTTTGCTAAATAAGGCCACTTTAAAGTATCTTATATTTATAGAGTCATTACGTTCTATGAAAAGACTTGCATGAAATCTCAGCTAGCATGAAAAATTTGCAATGACATTTAAGTTCATATCTATAACTCTGGATTCTCCCACCCAGACTTGAGGTTTGATTTTCTGTTGATTTGTTTTACCAGCAAAATTACAGTTAGATGACCATGTTATAGGTCTGCTGTTTAGTTGACCAATGCCTTTGGGGCAATGTGCAGCTATCAAAAGAAAGCTTGCATAATAATAGCATAAGGTCAGTAGCTGCCAACTTTAATAACATCAAGGGTCCATACTTGTTTTCTCTCTTTCTACTGCACTGTTGAGCAAAATGGGTAAAATATCTGGAAATGTATTTGGCTAAGCGTGCTGAGAAATTTTTAGAAGGATACAAAATAAGGCAGTTTTTTTTGTGATGTCTTTTCTCTCTAGCTTGAAGAAATGTTCTTTCCTCTTTAAATAAAAATAAAAGTAGAAATTTGCATTTAGAATGCAAAGTTAAAGGAGTAAAGTCTGAAAGGCTAATTGTGAGATCTGACTCTGTACTAGCTTTGCTCTGACTTGGAATTGCTATCTCACTAGGACTTGATAAAACGACCCAGAAGTCAATGGCTACAAACCTATTGACTCTCCTAGGCTTTGGATCTCACTCAGAAAATGTGTCACAGAACAATGTTAAAGTAGTGAAAGTCACCCTGGGTACTACCGAACTGTTCCAAAAACTTTCAGCCGATGTTGTTTTCGAACTGTGTCACTCTCCCTAACTATTGGTGTCACGAAGTGTTACACCAAAGGTGTCAGCTGTAATTTGCTCTCTTAAATATCTAGTGTTAAAATGTGTGTCAGGCAATTTTGTGTTACCTGTCAAACAACTGACATAGAGAAGGCAAAGAAGGGAACACCTGAGAGCGGGGTGGTGCTGTGTGTGGGAATGCTGCATGCAGGATGGACAGCTACTTGAGCAAACCCTGGAAAATCCATTCACACCGCAGTTGTAGTCTGTGCAGATGCAAGAAGCTTTGACAATCTTGGATCAGATTTTCTGGCTGCTGGATGGCCTCTGGTGGCCTTGGGGATTTGGCTGCTGTTTACAACAGCTTTAGATTTGCCTCATAAAACTTTGCATCACGAGCTGGAGTGTTAACCCTGACATTTTAGCTGAATTCTGATTATAGTTTATCAGGAATTCTTTCAGGGTTTTTAGTTATTCTATGTAGATCAGTACTCTGACTTTCTAAATAGAAGCTTTGAACTAGTATTCTTTTAGATATTAGTTCTATGCTACAGTGCGTGAGGAGATATTCTCCCAAGGTGGAGGGAGGAGAGGGGAGCAAGAGGGGAAATAAACCTGAGCTGCTTTGAAATCTGGTTTAGTTCCACAGTAGTTTTCTATAGAGTGTGATGGGAATTTTTCTTTGCCTCCTTCCTTGATTATTCTTTTTGTGTGTGTTTGGCTTTTCTGCACTCTTGAAGATTAGCAACAATTCATTCAAGTATTGGATGTGTTTCATTGATGTTAGTATTACCGAATCACAGAATAGTTGAGGTTGGAAGGGAATTTTGGGAATCATCTAGCCCAACCTCCCTGCTCAAGCAGGGACACTCAGAGCCCATGGCACAGGGTTGCATCCAAGAAGATCTCCAAATCACTCTTCAGCCTCACCCTATGCCTATTCAGTAGATATTCAGAGGAATACATGGCAAGGTCACTTACAATTGGACTTTGTGTGCCTTCTATGTCTCAAAATACTGCTTAAAACAAATGTTACGAATATATAAAACAATTCAAACATAATTAAAACAGGAAAAATCAAATAGCAGTACTTTGGAGTGGGCCTACATGGAGTGGTTTTCTGTTTGAGACAAACTATTGGAATTCCATAAACTGATGGAATGAGTTGAATTGAGAAAAATACACTGAAAAGAAGTTGGAGGAGAATAAGAAGGTGTAAAGAGGGATGTGAAGGCATCAGGGTGGGGCCCAGTTCTCAGGCAAAACCCTGAGAATAGGCATCAGGCTGATATTTACAGAAACGATCTTGCTACAAAGTAGGGACAGCAAAGGTTCTCAAATACTGCAGGAGGTATCCTAAACAAGGACCATGTTTTCCTTCTGATTACATAACGCATAATGCTACCTCTTCTCAATAGTATTTCACAAAAATCTTGAAAAAATTTTGGGGAAATGTAGAGCAAATTAAGGGCATTTCTCTGTAACCTCTAAGACTTTCAATAATCTGAGAGATTCTGAAGGTTTTATCACTTCTAACCTGCCTTTTTAACCTCCATATACCCTCGGTCCTACTCCCTCTGTTTACCCCGAGTCTTTAGACAAAACAGGCTCATCTAAAGTAGCTCCTGTTCAGCACATTCAGACAGTATGAAGTTTTTAAGGTAAGGAAACAAAGCCAGCTGTAGAAAAGTATCTTTTGGCAGTGCGCGACTGCTCTTATCAGCAGAGATAACTTTGAAGTAGCTGGCAAGCTTCCAGCCTGTGCTCAAGCAAATAAGAACCTTCACATCCTAGTACAGCACTGAAAAAGGATCTCTTCATCATGAAACGCAGGCGGAAAAGCTTAATTAGGCAGTGCCTGGCCAGGCTGTCCTCCCACCCCACTGCAAATGCAAACACTGGGGACTGGAAACAGCAGCCGGCCAAAGTTTGCAAGCAATGTGGGCACCCCCACTGGAATGGTTCAAATTCTTGATTTTTAGCAAAGCTTGAGTGCCAGCACTGCTGCATCCTCCCTGCAATCCTGCTGCTTTTCCACTGAGCTTTGGAGCACAGTGCAGGAGACTGTGGTTTAGCCTGGACCTTTCCCACCACAGGGCTTCAGCTCCACTTCCAGCTGCTGCAGGAGACCAAACCCCTCAGATTCCTGTAGACCCAGCTCCTATCCTAGGATGCCCAACTTGATAGAAGTAAAGCTTTTGAAGAAATATGGAAGATAAGCCTGTTCTGCAGTATTTTGTGTAACCATATCATGCTGAGTTTGTGTGCTAGTCCATAGCAGCTTCCGTACCAGTTTACGCCTTGTGTTGAACTTGTGAAGGAGAGATTCCAATGAAAAAGCATAAGCCTGATTTTGTTTCTGATTTAAAATCCTACTGCTAAAAATAAAAGCAAACAGGGCAAGAGCATCATTTCACAATGAACCAAAAACACTCATGAGCTGCAACACCAGCCCCTTTCTGGATTTTCCTGGCAAAGTCCTACCAGCCTGATCCTCGCTCCAAATCAATGTGCAGATGACTTGCCCTCTGAAAGGATTCAAGGAATTGGCACATAAGCATCTAATAAACTGCAATGCGATTACCAGAAAGTTGCTAAAAGTCAGAGAGGCCCTACTGCAATTTTGCTCAAGGAGGAGAAGGTTCCTCCTCAACTTAAGAAATGTCTCAAAATGAAACTAAACAAAACTGAATAAAGAAGAGATGGAATGCAACCCTTTCATGTTTTACCACAACTCCTGCTGTCTAAACGCCATTCAAGAATTCTGCATTGCCTTGTACTGATCTTAACGCTAGTATCTACCTCAGCTAGGTAGATACTAGACGACACCCCAAAAGCTGCTGCAAGGAGGCAAATCAATCCTGGCTGTTGCTCACTTTGTATCAGGATACAAAACCTCCTTAGCAACCAATGTGATCCAGAGCTGCTAAACGCATCTGAGTACTTCCTCAAGACACTTCAAGGGGCTGTCAAGACCAGAGTGAGAAGCCAATGGGGCCTCCAATTACTGTCAAGACTGCTCCTAAGCAGATTTTAATTCTAAAAAGAGACACACTGCTCACATGACTGGTTTTTAATATAGCAACAGCTGAGACCACCAAAGGCAAGATGACAGGTAGGAAAGCCTGCTAGGAAATTCTTATCAAAACAATTCCTCACGCATCTCTTATGGTATTTAAGCTGAATGCTGCCAAAAGTGTTCTTCAGAAACCCCACTCATTTTGCACCCCCTTTCCTCTGACAGTACCATTGCAGAAATCATTACCATTTCCAAAATCTTACATATGGACAGGGAGCAGGAAGTGGAACACAGACAAGGTATTATCACTTAGTTGGAGTTTTTCAGAGCTCCCATATCACTTTTATTCAACTGGAAGAAAATTCTTAATTTAAAAAAAAAAAAAAAACCACATCCTCCTACACTGCCTAGCTCTTTTTTTTTTCCTTCCCCAAAAATGTAATCAAGAGAGAAGGGGGGAAGAGGAAGGGAGAAATGAACAAAAGATACCTTAGCTGCATTTTATGCTTTCTCCAAAGGACATCTATCATTCCTTTATTGTTTTGTATGATAACCCTCTCCTCACTCCCTTTCCCTTTTTTTTTTTTTTTTCTTTTTTTTTTTCCCCCTTAAGCAACAACTCCTCCTCCACTGCTGACAACATCTTGTCCTTGGGGAGTTGTTCTTCAGTGCATTCAGGACTGAAATTTTGGAGAATTTCTGATTGTTCAAGAAATGTTTCAAAAGCTTCTAGAAATTGCCAACGCTAAGCAGATTAGGAGGTGAAAACATGCCCTCGATTTACTATATCTCAACTGGAGATTTTCAGGAATATGCTAAAACAAGGAAATAATTGCAGAAAGGAGCTAAGGCGGGTCAAGCACAGTTCCCCACAATGAGCACAAAAAAAAAAAAAAAAAGCGTTGAGAACAGATGCAACAAACAGATCTACCAGAAGATGCATTTCCAACCTAGCATCTCAGCAAAGACATGCAGTGTTGTGCTTAGTTACCTACTTGCACAGGTGCACAGAATCTTTGCTATATTAAGTCCCTAGAAATAATTGTGTTTGTATAGTTAATTCAGTAGTTGCAAAGAGGGGTGGAGCCTTTCCAGGGGTAGGATTTCCGTTTGAAGATTTTAGGACTTTAAATCCAGCTTGTAAAATATTTAGGAATTTGTTTGTTAAAAGATAGTATATACTTTTACTATAATGGTTTTTCTGGATTGCATAATTGTGACTTGTAATAAACTCAGTCCATGTCAGTGCTGTTACTTGTTAAAACGACTTTGGCCATATGCAGTAGTGTAGAAAATCATCTTTTAAGTATTTGTTCTAAAAATTATGGGCTTCTGTCATGGCGTGAAAAGCTATGGAGACATTAATTGTCTCTCCTGTTACTTTACTAAACGAATCCATATAAAAAGAGCAGATTAAATTGACTGACCCTCATATATTTAATGATTGCTGCTATTTGACTAAGAAACATTTCTCAGGAAACTGCTTGTCACAGGCTATCAATATTCTTTTAATCCTACATTAGTTATTGGTGCACTTTGTTACTCTCCAAGATGGCCTGTCTCAAGTGGTTCTTCAGCTACCACAGCAAGAAAATGAGATGCTAAATGGTTGCAGCAACAATTTGATTATAGTGTTTTAATTCCTGCCCTATGGATTTCCAAGATCATTGATCCTTTTTCTTCTTTAGTTATTATGATTGTTCTCGCTGATTTTTTTCCCCAGAAATATTTTATTTCTGTTAGTTAAATCTTATTTTTCTCGTTTTGCAAATTATATTTTCTCCCTGCAGGGAATGTTGGACTTCTTCACAGATTTGTTTTAATGATTATTTATCTCAAAATATTACTATAGTGTTATTGTTCACTTGTTTATAGCTGGCATTATGATCTTTGGACATCTCAGAATACACAGAGAAAGGATGTAAGATATTTCAGACTTTTTTCACAGTTTGCATTTCCTTGAAAATTTAATATCATATAGGGCATGAATGTTGAAAATGCAATCATGACTTTGTCAAGGTGTCTGTCTTTAATAGGGTGGTTATTGGCTCTTTCTAGACTCTTGTATTATTTTTAAGCAACACAGATTCCTGTGATATTAGTCTAAGTGTCCCCTTAAGTCAGTAAAAAGAGCATAGCAACCTTTGTTTACTTACTTAGACCAACTTACTTATTCTACTCTGGTTACCTTAGTAAACATGGTTAAGGACTGATCTTGCAAAATATTGAACACTCTGACCCAGATCTAGAAAATAAGTGAATGTGCAGTCATTTAGTAATCAAAGAGTATGCGTTTGCTAAAATATAAGCAAATGCTCATTTTATTGGAATTGGAGATCAAGTGTACTGTGACAGAAACTACTATAGTGGCTTCAGATGGGATTCAGAATGGAATTAGTCCCTGTCTGGGACTAAAGCAACTGTCGTTTTTATTATTGTTGTTCCTTTTCTTCCAAGATGATCTATATTTTGGTTGTCCAGTTTCATTTGTTTTTACTCATATGATTTCTTATACAGGGAGATTTTTTTCCAAGAATAGGAGTTTTTTTTTATAAACTTGTAATTTATTGCAGCTAGCCTTTAAAGATAATTAAGAATTGAACATGATAGTGAATGGCTGTGTTTCAGCATGAAATACTCTGCAAAGCACTTTTGATTTTTAAAGTCTGTCACAAAAAAGTGAAAGCACCGAACAGAACTTCTGTTCCAAGGTATACCTTGAAAACTTAAAATAGTGAGGCAAAATTATTTTCCAAAATGCTTGCTTGAAACTCTTACAGTTCTGCTGGAGTGTTTTACGTGCGCATCCAAGCCCAGAAAACCCTAAGATATGCAGAAAATACTTAAGCAAATTTTATCTTATCAAAGACATCAACAACTAAGTTGTATTTTTACAATCACTTGGCTCGACTGAATTAAGAAATTGTCTGGCTCCTTAAAGGTGCAACAACGTGAAAGACTTCGTTTGCTTCTTATTTCTCATCTAACCTTTTCTCAGAGTATCTTGGGATTTTTAAAATTTCATTCCTTCTAGATCATCATTTATTGGTTTTTCTTATGCACACTGTTTTTCTATGTGCTTGATTATTCTTTATGTAGGAAATTTATAGAAATGCCAGGTTTATTGGGGAAAAAGGTTAGATTTATCTAGTTTTTATCCAAAAGCAAGAAATGCATATAGGCCTTGTGTTGTGACTCCAGTGTATAAAAATGCTTAGGAAGACAGCTCTCCTGAGACTCAATTTTAAACTGTGATTTGGAAGTGTGATTATGAATCAAACTACTCTTTCAACTGTTAGAGGTGTCATGGAAATTCTTTGTTTTTTCTTTTTATTTAGACTTCAAAATCTCAAACCTACAATTATTTAAAAAGGAGAAAGGAGGAGAGAAAAAAAGCTCTAATTTGATTTAAGCTCTTGAAAGCATGGGAGTTCACAGGCACAATCCTGCTTTGGGTCAGTCAGGCCTTGCTGCAGTGCTGCTGCTGTCAGTACATTCACTATTCTGTCCGTAGAGGCTTGTCATTTTAAAACTAGTTTAAAACTATTGTTTAAAACTATTTTGTCAAAGAAACAGATTGTTACATTAAGTAGCTCCCTCCAATCCACACTGCTGTGTAAATATGCTGTAGTTGAATGTTGTAAAATACTGTCAGCTTTGCAGAACAGCAGAGGCCCCGGCTGTGGAGCAAGACTCATTAATAATGCTGGAGTGCCTATATAGAGCTTTGAAAATGAGAATTTTGCCCTCTTTTTCTAGGAGTAAATTGGGTCAGAGTGTTCCCAGAATTTACATTTCAATTAAAAATCCTAATAATAACACATTGTGCTTATAGTGAATGATTCCTACTCAGCGAAAGATGATACCTCCTGTTACTTTGTTAAAGAAAAGCCCCTTCATTCCAAAAGGCCACACAGCAGTGGCAGGAACTCTTCTTCCTTGTTTGTTGTCTTCAGATAACTTAAACCTGTATAAAGGTAATGTGCTGTAATCAGACCTTGGGCTTTCATTGCCTGTATTAGATATGTTTAAGTCAGTATATTTTGATCTTTAGTATTTTTTTGAAATAAGAAAAACCTTTTCCTTGTTTTCTTTTATACTTACCTGCACCTGAAAAATTAGACAAATGATCCCTTTCCCTTTAAGGGAACTGCTCTTTTTGTGCAGGGAGAAATTGCTCTAAATTATGCTATACAGAACAGCTCATGCTTATAGTCTCTCTTCCCTCCCCACCCCCCACAAAGGTTTGCAAATTCTTAGTTAGATAAAATGCTATTATCTCCGGACCACCAAAGCCTCTTTTTCTTGACAATGCCCAAAGAAGAGTAATGTCAATCACAAATTTTATTAGTTACATTTCCCTTTGTGTACTGTTTCATTTGCAGAATAGCCACATTCACTATATGGGGTCATTTTTCTTAGCTAAAGTGCAGTAAATGTTTTTAACAAAGTTTTAAGTAATCACTGAGTTTAGATATTCAAACAGTAGCTCTCTTCAAGTGTGAGTAGCATCCGTGAAGCTGAACATTAACATATAGAAATCAGATTCAATTAAGCTGGCCATAGTCATCTCAGATCATGGTGAAATACAGTGCTGGTTATTCTGTTGTTCTCTGCAATAGCCAAGTGAAAGATAAAATAGATCAAGGGAAGCAGAGGTAGGCCAGTATGACAAGTTGTAAGTCTGTTAATACCCATAATGGACAAGGAATTCAATATTCCTCTATATCAAGCAATCAGGCTTAAGATTCTAGATCTATTCTGGTATTCTGATTTTTCATTACTTTATACATTATATACATTATTAATATATTATAAATATATTAATATATTTATTAATATAGTATGAATATATGAATATATTATATATTATTAATCTGATTTATTATTATTTTTAAATACATTTCCTCAGAGATAAACAAATGTAGGGCTCAAGCAATATTATTTTGTGTTGGTAGTTTTTGATTTGCTTGAGTATGAAGAGATGGCAGAAACTGGAGAGGGAATGGCTTTTAATATGTTCTCAGAATCCCCTTTGTGTGAACAACCACCCTGTTCACAGTTCTCTGAAAGGAAGCAAGAATCCCCGCTGTGGGCTAGTGTAAGGCTCACCTGGCATCTAAACTGTGTGCCTTCCCATCCTGTCAGGAGCTGCTCTGCCTAGCACGTTTCTAGAAAATATTTTCTGCATTTCGTTAATTCCAGTTCTGCATGGCTCAGTTCCCCATTGGCCAGAGCTAAACGATTAGATGTTTTACTCTCTACTGCATACAACTGTGCCAGATAATGTTTGGAAATAGATGCTTGATTTCTCTCACTCTTTCTCGTGTGTACTCTCATCCTCGCTTTTCCATCACCCTGTACCAGAACGCTGTGAAATTGCAGACCCAGGTACTTCCCTCTGTCCCAATTTAAATGGACGTGCAGCCCTTCAAATACTGTACAGAGATGTCAAATTCTGGTATTTTTCCACTGTGTCATCTCACCTACACAGAGTTGAGATATGGGTCTTTTACATTGAGAATTTTGGTAAGGGGACCTGGTATGTCAAGATTCTTTTTTTAATTTGTTTCTGGTTTACTAATAGCAAACTTATCAGATCAGAGTTTCAAATCAGTGACAGCTGCTAAGTGTGTAGTACCTCTGAAATTAAAGGCAGATAGAACTTAAGTTCTAGCTGTAAGCCAACAAATGTAGGATCTTGAGTAAAAATTTTTATTGTGGTAATAATTGTTAATTTTACAAGAAATGACAAATGGTATCTTTTTAAAAGCAAAGAAATGTAAATGGAACATAAATGATATCTAGAATCACACACAGCTTCATTTTTCTTGCAAAAGTCCTTATTAGTCTTATTTTTGATGCTATTCAGATTGATTTAAAATATTTTTGAACCATTTTGCAATATTCACTTAATCCAAAATAAAATCCAGAGTTAAGGCTTTTTTAGAGTTTTAAAATAGTTGAGAATACTTAATCTCTTACCTTTTTTTTTTTTAGCTTTGTGTCATTTAGCGTGTAGTTTAGCATGCTACATTGTCAAAGATGTGTGACTTAAAAATGTCCATATGTTATTTGCATTTCTGCCAGAGAAAGAAGAACTTACAGACAGAGCCAGTTATGAGTGCTGTTTGAAAAAGACAAAATAACATCTGGTGATCTATTCCACTTTTAATTTTGTACAACAATCCTACATGCTGTCATAAAGTGTCACTCAGTATGAATGCCTAGATTCCAGCAAGGAGTTAGTTTAAACTCTATTGGATCCACTTTATAAGAAGAGTAGGACTATGGTTGTCAGCAGCTTAGTTCAGTTTAAATCCAGGCATGTTGTGCTGTTATTCGTGTTCATGATGTTTTTGCTGTACTAAATCGATTCTTTTTCATTTTTAGAATGATGCTGTAGTAGCCTACTCATATATGAACTGACAAACATAGTTACTCTGGAATTTGAATTTATGTTATTGTTCTCTAGAGTTTCTCTAGTACATAAATGATTGCATGTGAATATATCTTTGAATTTTGTATGAAAGGTTCCACTCTTTGCTTAGCTTTCTCTCCTGGCTAGTGTTAGTACTTGTTGTTGCTTCTGTCTGGATAATTTCTTCTATCTGTCCTCATTAGGTTAAATCAATCAGACTTTGAGGTAATAGGAAGTTAGAGGAGAATTATGTTAACGTTTACAATCAGTGCTATAAATAATTTTAAAGTATGTTTATTACCTTGTCTTAAGAAAAATCAGCATTCCCGATAATGTTACCTCAAATAATTCAGTACTTTGAGCAAGGCAACATGTGGGGTAGACTTCTTTTTAATGCAAATAGTAACACAGGAATCATGATTCTTCTGATTAAAAGAATAATTTTTTTTTTTGCCTCTGGCATTCAGGGACTGAGAGGCTTTGACTTGTGCTTATATTTAGCACCATATACACAGTCAATACTGGAGTATTTTCTATTCCTTGTCTGAAGTGATTAATACACCTGAAAAATCTGAGGTTGTTTTTGGATAGAGTAAACATTTCATTTTCAGGTACATTCCTGAACCACTAGGCTGGAAAGAAATCAAGTAATGTATATGCTAAAGACAGAAATAAGATAATAAAATATATCAGAATTAGATTTTATCAAGGAAGCATTGGTTCAGGTTAAGTCCTTCAGGTCATTTAGACCAGGTCAAGTTCCCCCAGAAATTTGGGGTAGATTCTTTTTTCTCCACTTACCTCTAATTTTTTTTTCTACTTCACTTTGAAGTTGTATCTGACTGCTCATTTCCTAAACCTGTGGCTAGAAAGATTCCACCTCTGCCAGAAGAAATGAACATAACTTAATCTTATCCATCTACCTGTCCTGCTGCTTCCACCCACCCTCTAGAAAATTCTGGTTCAGACTTGTATAGTCTGGTTGTTCATTTTGTTTCTTGGACAGTCTGAAGTACCGGCATATGTAAAGATACCAATGGTTTAAAGTGTCACATATAGTGGTTCAAGTGTCACATACAGCTGCAGCTCTTAACAAGAGCTCTTAGAGAGTTGCAGCTCACTTTAATAACCATATGCAATAACCATATTCTTGGCAGGCTCAAACATCACTGAGTCTGGAGAGCAGCTGACATGTCTGTTGTTGTCTTGCCCTCTTTCCCCTGGTTTTGTTGGGACTTCCAATCTTGGTTAAAATAACTGCAGCTTTTCTTAATTTCTTTCTATCTTTGCTATAGATTTTCTGGGTAAAATCTTGGCTTCACTGAAGGTGTCTGACTTCACTTAGGCCAGGCCTTCATGGAGGTTTTGTTTAGCCATCATTGCATCTACTGACATCTTTTTTTTGTTGTTCATTTTTACCAGATTTACTTTACTTTTACTTTTTTTTTTTCCCTTCGGTCTTTCCCACTGAATCACACTTCTGACTCACAGTATTGTTCAGGAAACTTTCAATTTGGATGATAGCATCTGAGATTTAAAGTCTCTTTTAATAACATTCATCTCTTGTGAACTAACTTGTAAGTTTCTTAAGCACCCTTGTAATGCAACCTTTTTTCATCTTTTATAGGAATTAGGAGAAAAAATCTACTTTGAATAGTTTTTCATGTGGCAACGCATAATTGTTTCTGTGTGTAAATGGGTCAACAGTTTGTTAATGTTTTCAGTGTTGCAAAGCTCTTAAGTTTAGTTGCCCAAGTCAGTTGTGTATTCAACATGTAATATATGTGTGCAAGTGTGTATATGCATGTATGTGTATATATGATTTATGATCGGATGGAATAAAAGAGTTTAGGAAGCCATGAATGTCACTGGTACCTATAAATCTCCTCCACAGACTCATGTGAAACAAAACATAACTGAAAAGTGTGGCGAGACTGTGTGGATCACAGTGGGAACATGTCTGTCGTCTTCGTGTAAAATAAGTAATAAATGTTTCTCTAAAATATTGCTCCCTTGTTGTCCATGTAACTCAGTCTGGCTCCAGGTTTCAGACTCTTCTCTGATAGTCTAGCGTATGACAAGAAAGTTATGGTGCCTCATCAGGAGGCCAGACCCGTTGTGACTTACTACACACCTAGCTCCTACACAGTAGATTATAAAACAGAATGGCTCTGGGGACAGCAGTGGATGGATTCAGGAAAGAAAGTCTTTTCAGTTTTATGCACGGTAGATGATGAAGGCCTACAAAAACCAAAGTGCTTAGGAGGGATGAGTGGAAGGGGGATGATATTCTACAGATTTTTGGGTTTTTTTCTCCTATTGGACTTTTGAAAGAACAGAAAGTACTGGTTCATATTCCAGATTAATAGTCAGTCCACTTTAATAAATGACAGAAAAACAGATCTGGTTTTTAAAAGAAAAAATATTGTTTTCTACTATTTAAGATTATGAGTGAATGATATATCCAAGATTTCAGCCCTCAATAGTATCTGTTATTTGTCCAAAGTTTAGCTTTTCATTGAAATTGGTTTCTCAGAATTAATCAGATTTGTGCATTGGTCTTGGAAAAAGTTAGGAGGCAGTTTATTCTGAACTTAAATTGAAACTGTGGTCTTTGTAACTTTGTGTGTGTGCTTATTCCAGTTGCCTTGCTAAATTAGGAGGTGCAGTACTTTATCACCAGTATTGTATCCTTTCCTGTACAGCAGTGATTTATGTTGATCTTTACTGAAATGCGTGAGCTTCAAACTTAGCCAGTTTCTGTAGACAAACATGGAAACATGACAACAGTTTCTGAGCTAATTCTGCTGTGACCTTTAAGTCCATACCTTTGGAGGCAGTACGAACAAGTGGACAGAAATACAGAGCTGTCTCCCTGATGGTATTTTTGGAGAGAATTAGAGAGAAATTTGCAATATTTGTGAGATATTCTGTAGTAAAGGATCCTTTTCATGTCAATAGGGCAGAAGCAGTGGCAGGAAGGAACAGAGCAATGGAAGTGAACAGTTGACTAGGACTTTGGGGAAATTATTCTGCATGCTGTTTTAGGTAATATACTGTGCTTTGCCATCTTGTATGTAAACAGTTCACCAGAATTGCTACGTGCTCTTCCTTCCCTCTGTAGATCTGTGGTATCAAAGGATGGTGATAATTGTAATTGTAAGGCGATAATTATATGCTTATAGATTTGTTGCCCTTTAGGTGGATATAGAGAGTGGAAGTTTCAAAACGGCGATTTCCTGAGGGTTTCGCATGTGTGACTTGGGAGATTTTTGTGATCTTTTGTGAACTTTTTATGTTTAGAACTAACAAACTTTTCAGGGCTAGTTAGCCAATAACTGCAATTCTTAGACTGCTACAAGAAAAATTATTGCAATACATCTACAAAATCCCCAAAATGCCATGTTTATATAATTTTTGTTAATTTCACAAATCTGAGAAGTTTTCATGAAAATGTTGCAATACTTGACCTCTGAACTTTAAGTTTTTCTTCCGTATCTCAAAGTTGTCCGCAAAGAAAAATCAACTACTTGATTTTACCAAGTCATTTGTATATATTTACCTGGTAAACAACAACCATGTTTTTGCTGATCAGATTTTTTTTAAACCGTGAGGCATTACACAAACTTGCCAAAACTCTGTAAACTACACAATATTTCCTAAAAGACATTTCTGAGGCCTTATGTGCAATAGAATTGTAATCACCTGTATTTAAAACTAATGGATTTGAAATAACCTACAGGCTTCCAGTTTAATGAGAGCTAGATTAATGAAAAAAGACCTTTTACCTCAGATTGCATGACAACATTTTCAAATTACATTCCTGAAACAGAGAATTCACTTATTCTGAGTAATTGGATGCTGACTAGGGTTAATATGTACAATGTCCTTAAATGAAAATGTTCTATTGTAAGTGGGACTGTATGATACCTGAGGCATTCTCAATAGATTTGGTTGGGCTCTGAGTTAATTATACTGCTTGCTATTTTTTGAATGAATTCAAGCATGAATTCTACACAGTAAAGATTGGGATAATTATATTCAATTCTGCTTGGTGCCCTGCTGAATGAATTGACCTTTTAGATAAAACTAGCCTCTTGAGCAGGAAACCTGAAGAAAGCCAGCACAAAGCAGCCAGATGCAGCTGGGGGCTGGGGAGAAGCTTTAAATAAATTTTAAAACTATGCTGAAGGAGCAGGAGCACCAGAAAGATTGATTTTTAGTCATGGAAAAAGTTTCCATGTTTTGGCAGTGATTTTCTATATGCGGTACGGAATGTCATAATTTAAAGCCATTGATTTTTCTAAGCTGTTTTCTCATCAGTAACATGACTAAAAAGAAGCAATGGTAAAGCACTAGAAAAGTTCAGTGTACACAGGTGTCCCACACTTTAGCAAGGTACCGTAATCACAAGCTGTGACCACAGACATGGTGCCAATAATGCTGACAGCATGACTCGCTGTCTTATAGCATATGTGAGACTAAAAGAGGACTGTTAGGAAAGACAGTATTTTCAAAGGGATTTCTTCAAAAGAAAGAGGGGGAGGACTCCCAAGGACCAACAGAGCAGTTGTTGTGAATGCAAACCTGCAGAGTGCCCTTTGAGGGCAGAGTGCTGTATTAACTTGTCACCTGTTGCATTCCCATGCGTTCTGGAGGGTTACAAAATTAACATGAAACACTCTTTTCCCTTCCCCCCGACCCTTTCTTTTTTTCTTCTTTCCCTTTCTGCAAAACCGGTTTTGCTTATTATAAAGTGACCATGACAAAAATAGCTAAAGCCCTCTTTTGTTTAAATAGCTTATGTTCTGCCATGCTGGTAAGTCCTACCTAAGTGCACAGAATGGCAAAGTTCCATTTTGTACAATGGGTGATGCGAAGGAGACATTTTTTGAATTTTTTTCTCATCCACATTTTTCCTTTAAGGATATAAACAGCAAGCATGAACTAATTCCTTAACTTCAGTGTGTACAATTTTTGAAATAACTTTCACTCTGGAGCTGATGATGACAGTGAACTTTATAGTTTAAAAAACAGAAGTTTATAGGATGGTGTAGTGTTTTTCTTAGGCAGAACCAAAGATATATTTCATTATGTATTGTATTATTTAAGCAAAAATAGTCCAGAAGTTTAGTCTCACAAAACTTCATGCATGTAAATAATTCTTCTTCTCATACATAGTTTCCTGTTGGTGAGATGTGAATAAGTAAGGATTTAGCTCACGATGCTAGCTGGATTTATGATAAGGGCAAGCATTTGTAACAGTGTTTTTGATGGGGTTCTAGTCTCTTAACTGTGTACATTATCTGCTACTGATACATCATTTATGTAGAGAATACAGTTGTCACTCACTTCATTTAATTAGATTATAGATGCTAAATTATCTACTAACATAAAATGTGCTTTTATACTGCAGATTACAAGGGTTTTAAGAAGTTTAATATGCCACTTTGTAATTGGTGAACAGTACCCTAAAGGATTCATCTCTTTTTTCTTTTAACTGCAGTAGCATGCAAATACACCATAATATTACTAAAGATGGTTAGTTGAAAATGGGATTTGGGTCAGTGAAGCTGGCTATGATTTATTTTTATAAAACAGATCTAGGAGGTATAAAATGGTAAATATAGTCATCAAAGGCTTATATTTTGGCAGTGAGATCACTGAGTTGAAAACTAAATATCTTCTGGTCTTTACACTCCAGTTAGCTACAGTCATTTAGGTAGACGAACAGTGTATTTATTGCATATGGTTCCAAGTTTGTAATGACTATTAATGTAGAAAAGCCTATTTTCTGCTCTGTTTTCCAATCCATTAAATGTATAATCTTCTATGTATAGGGTGTTGCCACACCTTACTGCATAAATTCTTTGCCTTATTTATGTCTGCACTTAGTTGTACAGCTGGTAAGTCATTTGTTCAGAAGAAGAAAATGGTTGGTTTGATCCTTAGACTGTGAAACAGGGATTCACAAAATGGTTATGGTCCTAATAAATTGCTCTGAAATATTGGGAACAACTTCAAGGATCTGATTTGAGCATCTAAATTAATGCTAAATGCCTGGGGGCTTTGTTTGTTTGTTTTCTTTTTCTTTTTTTTTTCTTTTTTTCCTACAGTCTTGATAGGTAACTGCTTTACTCCTGCTTCAGTTTTTGGATTATTTTTGGTATCAAATTACAGCTTTCTGTGTCCTATGCTGTTCTGCATGCTGCTGTATTGTGATTTCTAGGTTTCTGTGATTTTCTGTGTTCTTGCTAGCTAAATAATTTCTTCTAAAGTCTATCTAAATAATAGGTCGGTAGGTTATATACATACAGATAATTGAATCCATCCATTTTTCTCCTGTAAAATCTTCCAAGAGAGTCTTCCTTCAACCAAAGAGTTGTTATTCTATAAAAATCCACAGTGACTTTTGAGGAACAACCATGTCGCATGGGCATGCAGGTACATGGACAATGAAGTGACGCAAACAGAGACGCTACCTGTATGCTCCTGAAATTTGGAAAAATAAGTCTTGGTTTCATCTCCATTTTGTGTTGCTTGACGTTACATTTGGGGATAAATCCCTGGGAGGAATGATGGTCCAACATTTCCCTTTCTGAAGGAAGTACAACTAATGCAGAGAGAATGGCATGTGCAGTCTTGCAGAACAGGACAGGGTAACACTGTGAATTTCATGGAGAGGCTCTTACATGCATATTGCTAGGGAAATACTGACTTTGGCTTCCCTTTTAGCCCACAAATTCTGTCAGCTGTCTGGGTTTCAGCAGATGAGATGAATTTGACCCCCCCATGTGCTGTTGTATACAACTGTCATTGACAGCATTCTGTCTTAAATAGGGTAAAGATCTACCAAGAAACATCACTAACTGGAAAGGAGAAAAGGTCAGAAACCTAAGCTTCTGCTATTAGTATTTTTCCAGTCAGATTCTACATAGATACCTAAAAGGTCCCTGAGAAGAAACAGCAGGGCTTCTTAAAGGTAAAGTCAGCATTCTGTTTCTCAATAATCAAACCCAAAAAAGCTTCTTTAACTGATCTAAACAAGATCTTTCATGCAATGTTAAAAATACAATTTTCCTCATCTCTAAATATTTTAATTTGTTGCCTTCTGGTCATTGATTGCTTAAACCTGTCATGAAAAGAAATGGGCCTCTGTCTATCACCAAAAGGAGGCAATAACAAAACTAAGACATGATACAAGGCTATTAGCCCATAGATGATGAGATATATACATCGTAATAAAGAAGGTCTTTGAAAGAGAATAGAAATCTGGCAAAGTTTGGAGCAGCATAAATTAAAACATGGGAAGAACAGGATGATGCAATCACAATGAAAGCATTGAACCCTTTATTAGAATAGCAATTACATTAACAGTCTTGTATTCTGTGCCTGTGTTATAGGTAATACTTTGATTTTAATGATGTATGCATTGTATGTGCAAAGTATAATGCTGGCCTACCAGTGATCATGATCAAGATAAAATGCAGAATCATTAGATCCTCCGTGGCATCTAAGTCCAAGTCATTTTTGAGTGATATTATGCCCATTTAGAATCCTACTAGCTGCTTTGCATTAAGCAAGTTGCTCTTCTGTTTCTTAAAATGTGAGTAAAATTCCTTGGTGTGAACCACAACTATAGGGGGTAGTTATTAGTTGGCAAGGAACCAAGGAACGCAGTGAAAAGAACAAGCTGAATAGATAGAAAGTCAGGCAGGCTGGTGCACGGAAACTTGTGCTGTTAACTGTAATCATCATTTGTACTCTTAACCATGAGCCATCTGATCTGTGCATCTCTCTGGAAAGCAGTCTGGCAGCAATAATGAATGTTTAATTCTACTTTTATTTACAGAATTGTGTATAGAATGCAATGAACTGCAAAATATTTCATTAAGCAATAGAATACTGGTGCAGCAAACCAAGGGTGTCCAAGCAGTAAGATAGGGTACCTTTCTCTTCCATCATTATACTAAGGGAATCCAACCTCACAGAGACTTGTGATGATAAGGCATAACAAAGTTATTAACCTTGTTTGACACAGCACATGTTCTCATATCAGAGCAGGCTGCTGTGTGCTGAGATCTTTCAGGGTGAAGAAGGATCTTAGCTATTGTCTTGGGGTTGCAAAAACTTCCATCAGAGAGGTGGAGTTAGAAGGTCTAGCTGTCTCTAACTGCTTCTTGGGTCCATTATCCCTGAAGGGGAAGAGTAGTAGAAAACTCTGAGATCTACCTTGAAGGGTTTCTTGGTTCTTGTACTCTCTTGAAGGGTCCTTGTAAGAAAGGCCATTATTTTCTTAGAGTATAGACCTTTTGTGCCAGAAGAACTTTGAATAAAATTAAAATAAGAAGGAAAAAAAGAGATCCACTTGCAAAGGAATCAGGGAAGCATTGTATTTACATTGAGAAAATACATTCTACCCTTTTTATTATTTTAAATTGCAGAGAACACAAATGCATTCATGCAGAAATAGAATAATTTTATACGAACATTAAACGTTTTGAAACAATGAAAAAGTTTAAATAAGCACTTGAGAGTACTATGCAACTAGCAGGGAATCAATTTCATTACCAAATAAAATGCAGGCTTTAAATTGCACTTTATGCTATATATATGTATATATAGATATGTAAATATATACAAACTTAGTATATTTGTACTGGCCCTTTGCCTTTCTGGTGAATTTGGAAGGATGCTTTGCCTTTGAACTAATGTCACCCACCTCAGTGGAACTGAATCCATAAAAAGTTTTTTTAAACCAAAATCAGATGAAATCTGCACAATAAAAAAGTGTCCTTGGGATTTTAAAAGATTATAGACGGCTGACTGCAGGGATTGCAGCTGATATTCAATAACGTGTGGAGCTTGGAAACTAGGTTTTTAATTTACCTTTTTTTCTTTATTCTTTAGAAGCTGATTGCTGTTCAGCTGCTAATGCATTTTCAGTTGAAATTTTGTAAATTATATTGGGCAACATTCTCAATGAGAATAGGTTGTGTAAGTAACGATAATGGCTTCCTCCAGCTGCTTCTGGCAATATGGATATGCCCCCTTCTCCCTTTATTTAAATTTCTTGGGCCAAAGAACTCTTTGGGGTTTAAAACATTAGTTATTCAGCTACTAAATTTCACAGATAATAATCTGGGAAACAGAACTGATGAGAGATTTTTTTGAAATAATCAGCTATTGCATCTCAGATTTTCATTTCTGACAAGACAGGTCTTATGTAAAAACATTTTTCACATACTGGAATTTTGGCAGCATGTTCTTTATCCTAAATCTTTATTAGAATTCCCCTCTTTATTTTTCTCTTCTCTGCTAAAATCTGGAAATGTAAGTTTCTTCTTGAGTAAAGAAACAACCTACTGTGGCCAATATTACTATTCCATTTCAGTGAGGACAAATTTCTTCCAACCTATTTGGTGATGCCATGTGCCAGCTCTAAGCTGAGGGCAAGAATCTCCAGTCTTACTAACAACAGGTTGCCGTAAGAGAATGTGATTTGTACTTGACCTAAAAAGAAAGTTTGTGTGTGTATGTATATGTATAAAAATATACACATATATATGTATGCACACACATATATACATACATATGTACTGTTGAACTAGCAGCTCTTTATAACTGAAATAGTTTAACATGTGTCTAGCTTACTCCTCAGTCTGGGCTTCGGAAAAGGAATCGCTATGGTAGAAGCAGGAGAAGTTGTTTTAGCCCCAGAAAGCAACTTTCACTGAATTCTGTAGTTAGCGCTCCCCAGGGACACATGGAAACAGAGGTAGGAACTGAAACAAAAGTGATTCTTTGCCAAGTGTTTTGTTTTTATAACTTCCTCCACAAAATGGGGACGATTAAAAAAAATATATATATATATATATGTATGCCATTCTTATCAGTATCTACTTTGTAATATTATGTAAAACTTTGCTTTGCATTTGTATGTGTTTAATTGTAGTAAATATTACAGGGATTTGCACACAATCATCAAGATAAATGGAACCCATCTAATTTGACTGCTTTGATCATGGATAAAATCGTATAACTACCGAGTGCAAAGCTTTTGCATCAGCACAGTTTATGTATATATAAAAATACACAAATATATTCTTTGTTTCAGTTCTATGTTTCTTCACCTGACTGCCACATGTGTGTCTTTTTGTAAAGTAAAACTGAGTTATTTCAAACTGATGTTGCAATATATTTGCAAATGTAGACCTGTGATAATAGTGAGTGCAAGGTATTTACAATGGCAAGAGCCATTGTGAAGTCATAAAGAAGGATTACATTTTTAATTTAAGTAATTGTATAGTTTCCTAGAAAAAAATGCATCTATTTTTGATGCATGTAAATTAAATTTTATTTCAAATTTGGGAGGGATTTAAAGTTGGTCCTTTTGTCCTATTATATGAACTAATATTTTGTCATAGTTCTTTTTTGAAGAAAATAAGTCCCCTCTCTACATGCTCTAAGGTAGAGTTACTTTCTTCCTAACAAAATCAATGTATATTTCAAAATGTTATTGACTGTGGACAGCTGAGTTTTAAAATGTATCCACTGTTCTTTGAGTATAGCAACTTTAAGGTGATGGATGCTTAGCACAGAGGAACAAATGGTCCCTGCTCCCAGTATAAACTGAAGTTTATATCTCAATTAGGACATGAATATTTACCTATTTAAAAAAAAAAGTAATTTTCAAGAAAAAGACATAGTCATTTCCAAAAACATTTTCATGTTAGAATTAAAAGATGTATGCAATACAAAGCGAATCCTGCTAGGTGCAGGCAATACTGTGGCATACCTTAGAGCCAGCATTTCGGATTATAGCTTGTGAGCAGTGTCTGTGACCAGAGGGTTTATCCTGTTGAAAGAGTTTCTCCTCCAGAACTAATGGTTCTGATGAGGCACTGGGTACTTTTGTGTAGTGAGGTAAAAGGTATCACTGTGGAATGTGGTAAGGTACTTTTCTCCACAGGCATATAGCACTCCTGTTGATAAGTTTTCTTACATTATGGAGCTGTTGGATATCTTTCTTTAGGTGCAATGCACCTTTTTCCCTGAAATACTGAATAGTTGCTTCATACAATTATGGACTTGCTAAGTTACAGCTGCTGGGGAGGGCCAGACCTCAGTGCTCTGTCCGCACAGCTTTAGTTACTGTGCCAGACTCCTGGGATGTGTAGATGGGCATTGGACGTCTGCAGCAGCTGGCTCTTAGTGGGAAGATGGAGATGGTAGTTGTATCATGTATGCTTATTAATTACTTATAATGCATTAAAGCTAAAAAGGGCCAGCACTCGCCTGAATTGAAGAAAAAAAGTCCGTATGTTCCAAGGACTGCCTGTCTCTCTCGCTCTCTCTCTCGCTCTCTCTCTCGCTCTCTCTCTCGCTCTCTCTCTCGCTCTCTCTCTCGCTCTCTCTCTCTCTATATATATTCAGCTGAACTCAAGTAAAAAATCTGTTTTTCTGGTTGTCAATAACTTAAAGATATGTTGCATTACCTGAGAAGCACCTTATGTAACACTTGCTACACAGTGTTTTAGAATATGCTAATCTTGTTCCTTTTTCACACTTTAACCTAATGAGCTCATAGGCTTTGAGGTATGGGGATGGACAGATTCTGCTTAAATTTGTATGAAAATAAATTAATTTGGCAAAAGTAAACATCTCAAAAGCAAAGATAGGGACTGAGAATGTGAGTAGGGGTCAGATGGGCAGATTACAAAAGAAATAGATATGGTCAAGATGATGACGTGAATGGAAAAAAAAATTAGGAACAGGAAAACTTTTATCTCCATGTTGTAGGCAAAGGCTTTATCGGAATGGTAACTGAAAAGGATGCAAAATTTTAGTGTTGCTAAAAGATTATAATAAAATAATTGTTCGGTCTATTATAAAATGATAAATAAACCTTATAGGGAGTTTTGAGATTGATATCAACCAGCTACATTTAGAAATGTCTGCTACTTCTGCTCCCTGGTAAGATTTTTCAGAAGTATCTATGTTTTTGTTAAAAAGCAAAACAAGCCCCCACCATTCCCACTCGTCTTCCTGCAAACAACATATTGTTTCATTCTACCCAAAGTGGTCATGTAGGGATGTAATTTTTTTTTTTTAAGATCCAGGTGCAGATTTATTTAAAACTTTTATGATTCCCTGGCTTGGAATTAGTATTAAATTATTGTTAGCAGGAAAGAAAAAAAAAAAAAGGAGGAGGAGTGGAATTTGCATAGCATGCCATCAGAGCTTAAAATACCTTCTCCCTTTTCTTCCCTTCTAAATACTTGCATTTCACCTCTGAATAAGTTAATGCATCAGGGAAGTGATTTTTCTGTACTGACTATATTCTCAGATTGGGACAGTATGCTCCTTGAAGATACTTTTTGGAAAATTGTGTGAATTTGTGAAAATATTTGAATTTGTCCCCTGAACACAAAATGGAAGCACTCTTGCGAAAACTTTTTGTGCATCTAGCTATTATTCATGTTTTAGCCTTTGTGAGCTTTGAGAGCTTTTTTAGACTCAATTAGGCAATTATGGAAATGGAGTAATTTTTGTCATAAGCCTAACAAATGCATAGTTTCATGGACAAAGCTACGCTCAGGGCAGTAAGCTATTGTTTATAAGGCAAGGAGGCTTAGGTGATGACATTCTTCTTCAACGTTTGATAAATGAAATGCAATAATGAATTTTCTTTTATTCTTACCTGTGCGTACCTGTGGATTGTTAATATATAACCAGCTATATAGATTTATGCACATTAATCATTTTAAAACTTTTCAAAAACTAAGAATAATATCTTGATAAAAGGAAATTCCAGTTCTTTACAGCTTGCTTTTCTCATGTATTGAACAAAAATTATTACTGGCAATAGAATCAGTGTGGGCAATTCTTAGGCTCTATCTGCACTAGTAAGTGGTGTAACCCAGAAGGGAATGGATCTGTGGCACCGAACAGTTGGTTCTGAGGACACTCTGCATGGATCAAGGCTTCATTTCAGTCTGCTTGTAATTGTTTGGACTGTTTGCCCGTTAGAAGTTGAGTGCGTTCCTGGAGTAAATCCTCCTGTCTGGTTTTATCAACCTTTTGATCTCTGGATCCTTTCTGTGGTTGCTCTTGCTCTTTTAAAAGCGGTAAATAGGAAAGATTCACCTCAAAACCACACTCTTGACCCTAGACAGTTACATCTTGCATAGAAGAGCTTTTGAATGATAAATCCCAGGTTCATAATGATGCCTCACTCAGAGCTATGGAGGGGCATCTCAGTGTAGGGAAGACATGGGAACTAAGACAGACTCAATCCTTAACATTTTATATCAACTCATTCAGATGTCTATCTTCTCAGCGAGTTTGCTGCTGTAAGACCTATTCTTGGGCAGTGCACTTTCTCAGCCTTTGTGTCTCTACATCTGTTAATTAGAGCTGTAGCAGGTGACTGCTCACTGAGATAAGCCACAACTGATTCAAAAAAAAAAAAAAAAAAAAAAAAAAAAAAATTTCGGCAATTTCTCTAAACATATATTGTTTATAGGTAAAAATATCTACGTATCTGCGTGGGAACACATTTTCAGATTATTCCTTTAGTAGAACAGACTGATGTAATAAGAGAATGATTTTGATGGTGGGAGGTTTCTCTTATAATTACATTTACTATTTCAATTACTATATTCATTTCTGCTTAATATAGGATTTCAAGGAAATGTATTTTTAAAAGGGAAAAAGGTTAGAATTATGGGCTAGCAGCTGGTTTTGATAGGATGCAGTGAGCAAGTTAATGCTTACCAAACATTTGAAATTGCTTTTCAGTTTCTGAAATCACTTTGCAGCTCTTCAGCTATTTTTTGGCTGGCTACTCTTTGTCATATTAATATAATACTAGGCAAAAAATATTGCATTTAAGTGTTACGATGAAATCAAGCTGTTCTGGTGCATGTGTGTGGCATATATTTTTAGCATTTTTTAGCCTGTAATTACATATGCCTTTCAGAAGCGTATTTCTCAAAGGACGGGGTTATGGTTATATTATGCAAATTATTTTTGATTTGGTGAAATGCATTTTACAGGCATGTTAATTCTCTTTTGACTAAAGTGTAAACCTCATTGCAGAAGGTAAAATTCAGTAGAAATAGTAACGTTTGTTTCTAATATTGTCAGTCTTCTTTTTCCTCAATTTATCCTAATGACTGCTGAACTGAGGATCACAGAATGGTTTAAGTTTGGAAGAGACGTCTAGAGATCATGTAGTTCATGAATCTAAGTTTCCAGTATGCTACATGTTCAGTTTAGCCAAGGCCAGCCAGATGATTCCAGATGTTTTAACATCAGGAAAGTTCAGTCAGATTTAGAATTGTCTGTAGCTGACATTTGAGACCACCCCCAATAACGTGACTTCAAGTGGTAAGACAATTCAAAGAAAAAGAATATATTCCCTATAGGATCTCCAAAACAAACCTTAGAAGACAGGAACTGCCTTTATCACGTGAATGGAATCTATATTCATTCACTCCAGTGTCTACTGATTCTTAATTTTTGATTACTTTTTCCTTTTCATAAAAAAAACAGATCAGCTGAACCCACTGCACAATTAAAACTATTTTATATATAAAACATACTTGCAATAAAAATGTATGGATTTATATATGTATACATAAAGATTCCTTTTTAACTATTAATTTCTTGAGATGCTTTTGGATTGTTCACATGACAGTTTTTGTTGTTGTTTTGTCCTTTTAAAATAATTTTCACACTGAACTAGATCAGTTGTCTGGATCTTGCACCTGTTGCATTTTTTTTCTGTTTACAACCTAGATATATTCAAATACTAAATATTTCAGATCTACTAGTAATACTTCTTTCTTTTTCAATACATCTATATTATTTCTGTGAATGGCTCTTGAAATGTGTTCCTTGCAATCTGCGACCTGCTCAGTGTTACACCATTGATTATTTTACTTCTGAATCCAGCAGATCTTTTATTTTGTGGAAGCCTAGCAAAAGCACATTGATTTATACCAGAGCTGGCTTGCTGTTTTCTTCGGTCAATATTGTCACATAATGAAAATCTTAACTTAGGCAGTCAGCCAGTTCAGTTATGTTCTGGTTAGTCTGAATACAACCCTACAGTTATGATTTAAATAAAAATAACATATTTGTCACATTTCAGAATTTGATTGCA